>JAUMGZ010163646.1:0-15909 GCA_032359645.1 Pododesmus macrochisma
CGAAAAACCAAGACGATATTCTAGGCCGTAAGTCCATGGACATTGGCAAACAATAAGAAAACGTTGGACGCACACAGTAAAATGAACCAAATATACATTTATTAAAAAACTAGAAGCGAATCCAGGTGTTCGCGATAGAAGTTTCTCAGGAAAATACTCTACACCTATACAATGTAAGAAGTTAATACGAAAACATATAAGTTACGTTAAAATCTATAAAGAATCTTATTTATTTCAGGAATCAGTTCTTATTTTGCAAAGATAATCTTATTCAAAATGGAACAAAATAAACAGCCAGACATCTTTTACGATCTATCAGGTAAGTCAATAGAATGTACATGTACGACTGACAATGATAGGCACTCTTTGATCACAATATTGACGGGAATCGCGCAAGGCAAAGCCTTATCACAACTGCAGTTTACCGGCTATGTGACTACGTGTAGGTGCGATTAACCTTTTACTGAAGGGGCACAGGTATGTCTAGATAACATTCGGAATCATTCGAAACATCTCGTCACATATGGACAGTTCCTGCTCATCTTAGCTCATTTGTGTCCCAATGTCCTATTGTATAAAGACTGTTAGCGCGGCACGGTGATTAAACGCTAAACAAATGGATTATACCGGATTAACGTATCGACGAACATCGGCGTGCTATCAACGTTACATCTCAAAATGAGTTGGACATAATCTGAGACAACTTAAATAATCTTTGCCATTTCCCATAATATGATTGAATAGGTTTGTCTGTCCCTGTATGAATGCTATCAGATATTAAGTTGATATAAAAATATACATTTTATCAGCTATGTACTTGAGATCCCAGCCAAAGAAACGGATTTATAGATCATTTAGGAGTGATTTGATTTTAATGGTGTTATATATCCGTTTACATTCGTATTCAGTCTTGACAACTCGTGTAACCCTTTGAAGTTTTTTTTTTCGCTTACATCTGCGACATCTGATATATTGTAAAGTGCACAAGCTTTGCCGATATAAAGGACAACGCGATACACGAGTAAAAATGTCGAACTAGGTACACAGATGAAATGTCAGATTTGTAATAAACGAGGGTTTATCTAAATAAGTGTTACAGTGCCTTAAAACGTACTTCCGTCAGATTAGAGTTTCTTTTTAAATATCTGGTGAACTGGAATATGCTTCTTTTTTACCCTTTAAAGGGGGAATTAAAACATTGCAACTTGAAACAGCCCACCACTTATAGCTATTATATCCATATAAAGAGGAAAGACTAAGATTTCTGTGTGAGAGAACCTCGTACATGATTTCAGGCCTAGCTACGAATCAACCGTCAGCAACGGACGCTCAAGTAAAATGCACTTAGAATGAATACGCCAAAGATAAAACAAAATTAGGAGGGTAAATGTAGGAGGGCAAGAGAGCCCTCTTGTTACCAAAGGATAAAAACCACACCCCAACAATACTATAAAATGATGGCCTTGCAAAACATTTTGGTGCACGAGCAGTTAAAATTGGTAGTATTATCAATATCCATAAATGTAACAACTTAATCGGCAGAAAAACCAACAAACAAACAAAAGGAAAAATTGTGCAAACAAAATCCTAAAACAAAAAAAACCCACAAAATTTTCCAAATTTTCTGACAATCAAACGTTAATTTTTTTCTGACTCATTTCTCTTGTGTTTTTGTTTGTCAGTTGTTGTCTTCTGTAATTATCAATAGTTTGACAGTACTATACTCCAACAACGAATGTCAGTCATTTCTTAATCATTTTTACTTTCTCAGTGGATTTTTGACGGAATCACGTGTCTCGTGTGCTTCCATTGCAAATATTACGTCATGTATGCAAATTACCTTCAACTCACGTGTGAAAACAAAGATGTCTTCCACCAGTTTCACTTAAAAAGTAAACATGGTTGAAAAAAGGTGCGGTGTTCCGAAAACGGGTATCTATAATTTTGTTTTTCGTAGGAATATTAAGTTTATTAAATACATTTGTACATGCATATACTAATATTCAACGAGCAACGAAATCTATAGAGGGACTGCATGGCGACCAAGGAAATGTACACATTTATCTTTAAAAAGTGAGGAAGAGTCCCATTTTGGCCAGAGGAACTGCATGGTGATCACAGAAAACCCAAACAAATATATAAGAAAAATAATATCAGAGGGTTTTGCGACCAAGGAAAATGCTGATGAACATGAAACAGTAAGAAGGAAGGAATTTGTATTGATGACCAAAGATAAAGCAATCACGCATGATAAGGCAATTTCCAAACAGAGGCTCTACTTTCGCTTCTCTACAGTATTTCAGAAGAGAACCTCTGCTCGGGCGGTGTGATAGTATACAAAAACAAATCACAAAAATTGCTTCACACAAACTTTTACCTCTTGTACCAAGTCCATAAACACAAAGTATCGTTGACATGAAAGCAAACAGTAGAAATATTAAACTGAGGCCGGGATCCAACAAAGCCATAATGGATGGATGATCAATAGAAATGAACTTGTCAGAGTCAATAAATCGTCGATCTGCATCTCGAAACAATTTGTTTAATTGGGGTTAAACGTCATTCCAAGAGCATTTCACCGATATCGAGACATACGACCAGAGGAGAAAATCAACCGATAGGACAGGAAGAGCAATGGCGACAGGAACCGGAAATCAAAGCTATAGGGATAGTACACAAAGAAGGATGAACCCATGCAACGGCGTTTACACCTACTCTTCATTTCATTACATGGGGATCTTTATCGTGTCAGACTCCATACACGCAGGACCGCCAGCTAAGCGCCTCCTTCTAGGGACGTGTGGATCTTTACCTCACCTCTTACTTTCAACCTGTCTAACTTGGGTGACCCCTCCAGGAACGTAAACACCCACAAACGAAGCTTTCCAGGTCATTGAGATACCAAAATATTCCTACCACGATAAAGTGGCAAGGACACGGAAGCACCACAAAATCAGATCAGCTGGCAGCAGTATCAAGAAGATCCGTTTAACAGACGCCGAATTCCAACACAGTCGGCATGGACAGGTACGTAAGAAAAAACATCGGAATAGCGTAATAATGAATAACGTTTTATTTATTGCATGGTATGATAGATTTATAAATAGGATGAAATTGTATTTACAAGAAACAACATTAAATGACTACTAAAATATGTGATATGTATAGGTGAAATAAATAGAACAATTAACTATTACATTTAATCCACATTCTTACGCAAAAAATTTAAATTAAAAAAAAGATAGCCCTCGGATATACAGACAGATAAAATTCAGTATCGTGCGTATGTCAAAATATGTCTTTAAAATATACTGTAAAGAGGTTTAATTTCGCGGGTATTTTAAACTTCGCCATATTCGCTATTTCTGAACAAAACGCGAATTCAAAACACTGGCGAATAGTTATTTGCTTTAAATCAGTATACCATTGAGTAAACAATCGGCGTTATGTAAAAGATGAACGACAAATTCAAAACCCCGTAAATATGTTTCACTCCCTAAAATGTATATGTTTAGTCCACGAAATTAAATCTAAAATGTATAATTTTAGTACACGAAATTCAATCTAAAATGCATAATTTTAGTCCACGAAATTAAATCAAAAATGCATAATTTTAGTATACGAAATTAAAGCACTTATAACATTCGACAAATCATTGCATGGCTGTTGACACGGGAAACAATTTTTTTAAGCGTATAATTTCTCAGCGTTACTTTTAAGACCAAAAGAACAGTTAAGGTAAAAATGTTCAATGCGTTTATATGATATTTCTACACTGAATTAATTTACCGCTAAGACTTGGAATGTTTTGGTACATGTTTTGTAACATTGTGTAATGACGTCACATATATACATATTTTTATGCTAATGTTTTTGGAATTTAGCATATGTTAATGAATGTAATTTGTGATGGCCATATGCAAGCGGTTGTGTGTCGTTTTTACGAGAGAAAATGAGTAAAATGTTATTGGCAGTTGCTTTCGTAAAGTGTGAAATGTTTGATAGGTTGATAAGACGATTGATCATATGCAAATTTTCTTTTTTAACATATTCAACGAATTAAATTTATAATGATAAAAATGATGATTAAATTAAATTAAATTAATTAAAATTAATAAAAATAAGAATGAACATGTTATACACGTGCGTTCAGTGTTATTAGGACACTGAATGTTTCAATATGAAATAAATGGCGCCAGGGGTGAATAATTCCTTAGATACATTTAATACTTACAGTATGTATGAATCTTGGAATATCAAAACTATAACAACAATAAATAAATACAAAAATAAACGAACATTTCACGTACATATTCAATTATATCATGAACACTTATCAATGAAACAATTGTTGTTTTATCTTCCACTGTTGCTCATATCATCGCGCTTTCGTCATCAGAAATGAATAAAAACTATCTATATTCTCGTTGAAATAATCACAATATTACAAACAGCTGTTATTGACAATAAGTTAAACTTTGCTGTAATGCACAACTTACTATTTGATCACCAATGGCTGTAATCTCCTGTTTTAATCTCGATGCCAATATTGTTTGATCAAAACACTAAACAATTTACAAATGAATTCTTCCGAGTCGCACAATTTTTTTGTTTGTTGTTTTGTTTTTACAATTTGTTGTTGAAATTGTCGTTCAGTAAGCGTTGTATTTTTTGTGCATCTAAACAATTAAACTTACAGTGATAAACGTATGAACTAAATTTTTGAGGATCTGGCATAACGAAACCATTTTTAAATTGCTTCAAATGAATCGCCAATACAACTTAAATAATTTAATTATTCATTCTAAGTTATAATAAT
Source organism: Pododesmus macrochisma (assembly GCA_032359645.1). Lineage (NCBI taxonomy): Eukaryota > Metazoa > Mollusca > Bivalvia > Pectinida > Anomiidae > Pododesmus > Pododesmus macrochisma. Next base: position 4,820 of record JAUMGZ010163646.1, read on the forward strand.
TAAGTTGTATGGGCGTTGAATACTATTTTCTTGTGTGAACTTCGGTAGGGAATATTTTTAAGTCGGTAAAAATTACTGCGCATCTTTAGTGCGCATAGTTCTAACAAGCTATCGGGCAAAAATAAATAATGTTATTTCGTGCGAGATTCGGTATAGATATGGATACCATAAAAGACAATAGTAACAAAACACAAAATATAAACATGTAAATTTAAAATTCATTCACTTTGAGTCTTATATCGGCAAAAGTCAATCCGATCTAGTTCTTGGGCGGAATGATAACTTATATGAATGTTTTGCACAATGACCGGAATCACTCCGCGCAGAAGTAAGAAGTCTGCATGGAGTACAGTTTGTTTATGTGATTTGTTGCACATCCGGATTTTAAGGTCCCGTCGCCTACAACTTCTTGTTTCTCTTCCGGACTTCCGGTGGAGTCGTCGGATGACGTGGGTATATCCATAAACATGCTTGAGCCGTCCAGTCCATTGAAGAGATTTCCTGAAGAGAAAAGACAAAGTAATTAGCGTTCTATTGACATAGATTGTTATTTCATTGTGTTCTTTGATATACTTTAAGATAAATCGTTTTTGTATCGAGGCAGTCAGGATATATTTTTTCCTGTAAGTGTTGACGTATCGCCAATGGAATGTTGAATACTTGTCAAACACAAAGAAGTTATAGAATGTGAAGATAAAAAATCTACAGGATGCGCGCACGCGTACACGCGTACACACCACACACACGTACAAACCACATACACATATCAATACACGCTCCTATCTCATCATATAGTGAAGATAATTGGTACTTGTAGAATAACAGGAGAGATACCCAGGCCAATTGGTATTGTAGGCGAGATACCCAACCCAATTCGTACTTGTAGAATTATAGGAGAGATATCCAAACTGAAGAAAAAACCCACAAAAACAATGAATCAAAAATATTTTCGTTATACATGTACCACGAATATTTTGGTGATGCAAGTATATGCTGCTATTATTACATATTTATAGTTTTCCATTCACACTTTCCTTTGATTCGGATCGTCAGTCCGTTTGCTTTTGATGTTATTCTTCCTAACTTAATATTCCATTATGTTTGTATTTCTTTTAGAATTAATCAGTCTCGTGTGTTTACCTTCAATTTCTGGAGAGTAGAGTTTCTTGTCGTCTAAGTCGTTCGAGCTGTATCGGTCTTTATCGTCTTCACACTGTCGACTTCCCTTCACTCGCTTGCGGTCCTTTCCACACGTATCAGGACTCTGGCGTCGTGACATCTTTTTAACCTTTAAGAAAAGAGGAGGTAAGTATATTTTATTCTTCTTACAAAAACAAAATATCTTTTATGCAAATCTTGAGATGCTTCCAATACAAAATTACAAACTGAAACGGGTCACCAAGAAATTGGATCATCAGAACCAAAGACATTGACAAACAGACCAACAGTCGTATAGACTAAATTTATCAGACGAAACATTGTATATAACTTGTTACTGTTGATGTTAACATATGACAAGCCTGGTTATAATAAAGCTAGCATAGGACGGCCATCCAGTACAAAACGAGGCAAGGTATATCTACAACTACTTTATTTTTTAACTTAAAAATACTTTTTTGGGATGGGAGGGGGGTCGCCAGAACTGTTGAAAATGATATCAGGGTTTTTAACATCTTCTGCTAATTTTGTTTATCAAGTTGCATCTTTTCTGTATTTGTATTACAAGGCAGCAATTTGAATGCATTCATCGTCTGTTAAACACATTATAGTATATATCAATTTTACATTCAGAAAAGGGAAGAAATACTACTAGAACGACTATTAGAATTACATCAACATACATAGAGAGGGACTTATGTTAATGAATCACACGGAAAGATGACCAGAGCACGAAAACCAATACAAAAGGAAAGATGTACACAATGAGAGGAAAAGAAAACCTAAAACAGACATCACAAGTAAACGATAAAGACAGAGAAAGAGAGAGAGAAAACTTTGAACTTCATATCTTTGTGTAATAAAGTAACGTATATTTAATGTTTTCATTTTCATTCAAAGTCATGCATACTTAACTCTATGCAGGAGTTAATCTTTAATAACGAGATATGTAGATTTGTTCTTCGAATGTATGTTCAATGTCTTTAAGGATTTTTTTTTGGTTTGTGACAAGTATAAATACAAATTGAAAACTGAACCGGGCAACTAAAAGTATGATATATGTATATATAAGAGGAAATAACCAATATTCCGTCATTGACAAACGCCTTAAGGAAAGGTTATTTAGAAATGACAAGACCTAGATACAAAAACAGCAGAATAACACAAAATGACGTTCACATAATTTAACTTGTTTCCAGAATGATTCAAATATTTCATCTTCTTGAAATGTCCTACCTTTGCTCTTTGGTTCTGGAACCACACTTGAACGACTCGCACTGATAGTCCAGACTCGGCAGCTAACTGTTCTCTTACCTTCAATTAAATAAGTATTTAAATAAAGTTATGTTAAATATTACAGTCAAGGTCAAGGCCACAGTCCAAAAGTCAGTTACGTGACGTTAGGAATATATAACATAGTTATTAAGAATCAGACGTACTTTAAGGATTAATGATAAGGATTATCGACCAATAAACCAAGGCTGTGCATATTTTATGACTTCGCTGTACTCATTGTAGGGAAATATTGTTTAACAAATAACATTAGACATACAGTGGTGTTTAAATTGACTGAATGCTTTTGTTATAAATTCTAAAATCTCCCCGTCCCTTTGACTCCATAGAACGTATTCGTCTTGGTCTTGTCCCAGTTTTCCTTGAGCATCAATGTACGGTGGTTATGTTGAGCTAGACACGGATTTTGTACAAGTCTCCCGAACACAAGTGGTTCTTTTACGCGTTTAAATGTGTATATTGGTGTCAAATTGTTACCAAAAAAAACCTTCCTAAATCGTTCTATGTTGGTAGCTGGCCTCACATATTTCTGTGTTTCGGTTTTATGTAAATTTTCGTGTTGTCATTTGGTGTTTTAGGGCGTTTTCCTTGGTCGTCAGTCACTCTGTTTCAGATGTGATCCTTACTAAATTACAACCACGCCTTAAAAGGTTAGCATTTTTTTTTTTTTTACCTTTCTGCAAGGCTTTGGGTTCATTTCAAAGGCTGCTTTAAACTTGCGTCTTTGACTCGTTGTTAGAATAGTTCGCGGTCGTTTAGTATGACGATCCCCGTCAGTGTCCATGTCCTCGTAACTATCGCTATCATCGTCAATAGTATCTGAAAATATACAGAGAATAGGTACACTTATGTTAAGCAGTTCGAATAAGGTTTAGCGTTAATACCGAAAATATACAGAACGTACATAAAACTTTTAGAAACATAAACAGTTGTAAACGGATATATAGTATCTATAAGAAAAACATATCAATCTCTATTTGAGAGAACCTCGTCCACGATTTCAGGTCTAGCTACGAATCAACCGTCATCATCAACGGATGCTTGAGAGAAACTGAATTCAGAATAGACAATACCTAGATAAAAAGCTAAGAAGCCACAAAAGAGGGGAGGCAGAAATCCTGATACTAAGCAAGAAAAAACTACGCCCCAAACACATATACTGTAAAAATTACCTTTCAAAGAATTAGGTTCAACGGCAGTCAAAATAGGATATATTTCGTAGCACAGGTTTACATGCCAATTTTTTCTATTGAGATAATTTGTGATTTAGTTTGTTTCAATATTGAAGTTTGCCTTATCTATAAGAATTATGACGGCCTCCTTTGACAGATACTTGTATTAAGACAAGAGTGTCCTTCAAAATATACAAGATGTACTTTGTTTTATACTGGAAGCTATGTTTGGTTAAGAAATAAACTCAAAATCTAAAGTTGCCAAAGTCAACAAGAAACGCTAATTCTGGAGTGCTATCAAGTTGAATACAATGTTTATGCAGTTAAATAAGACAGAAAAATAAATATTTGATAAATATTTTAAATTTAAAAAGCAAATATCAAAAAATACATTGTAAACACTTGTTATTGACATTGAAATGTCTCTACCGTGCCTATGTAAACAATACCCGTACAGTGCTTATCTCCAAGATCGAACCCCTATCGATTCAAATCGACCCAATCAATGACATATATGTCAGATTTAGAGTAAAATGGAGATATATCGAAAGTGTCAAGCTGAATAAATAGAAGACGGCGATGGGAGGGTCGACACTTGCATGATCCCCACGCCCCCTGCTTTCACGAGCGTGTTTGCAAATATTTAAATGTTAACGTGGACGTTGTTTTCTCTTTAGGAATTATATATATATTTAAAAGAACCGTTTAAACACCTGCTACGCTGTGAACAATGACATGTAGGGGTATAGGTAGAAAGTAAATCTACATATCGCAATAATGCATAGCTGCACTTTACATTCAGCGTTTATTCATTTTTTAATATATCTACGTTTCATTTTTTACCCAGAACGCATTGTTGCACTTTAATTTCAGTTTTGGAGCACATAATTTATAAATGTTGCTTTAGCAGTTATTACGAAAAACCATGACGGTATTCCAAAGACACAAGTCCATTGACGCGGGAAGATTGAAGGAAAACGGGGACGCACATAGAAAAATAAACAACAAAATAAAATTATTAAACTGAAAAAGAAGCATTAAATGAAATGAACTATTAATATGATTGATATTGCTGATTTAAATAACCATCTTTACATATTAAGTTTAAGTTGTTTCGAGTTTTTTCATAAAAATTTAAAAATGTTTGTTATATATATGTATATTTATTCTGTTGTTTGTTTTAAGTTCGTTTTGTTCGCCACTTAGTCTTATTAAGATATACAGAGTTTTTTTTAAAATAAGATTTAAAAAGTCCGTTGTTAGTTTCATGTTTTTTTTCTCGAAATATGTCCAAATGTGTTAGCACAGCGATTTTATAACTTTAAAAATGTCATTTAACTTATCGTTATTTACATACTTTCGAGAATTGAAAATGGAAACCGTCTTCTTACATTCAGCTTTGCGTAAACATTAAATTTTCATAATTGAAACATGAGACGCAGGTATGATGTTAATATTCACAAAAGCTAGATGCAGTGTTTGCGTTAAGTATGTAAGTGTTTATTCATGCGTATCGTTAAATACAGTTTATATGAAACATGCACGCCCACGCATGCATAATTTATTAACTGTAATCGTTTAATGTTTTAGTTGAGCAAAGATGACAATGCATATTACAAGTCTAACATCTAAAACACTTGGAAAAGGTCTCTCACACAGAGAATTGTCTCTAATAGGTACTATACTAATGATTGCCCATTTCAGTTCGTGTACTTTATTTCTTTTGTGCAAGTATTTTGTTATATTGTTGTTTAAATTGAGCAAATGTTGCAAAGTATATTAGAAAAAATCACTACACTTATTTTGTAACGGTAACATTTTGTTTTGTTACTTTTTTTTATATTTCAATGATATTTTAAATTAAGTAGCAATTACGAAAAACTAAGAAGGGATTCCAAAGACATAAGTCCTTTGACATGTGCAAATACGAAGACATCGGGAAATGGTTGATGCACACAGAAAAACATCAACAATGCAATTCAACTAAAAACGAAACATCACGAACTTCCATTAAAAAGTAGAAATGAAACCATAAAATGTCTATAACAGATAAAATCTCACCACACACATTAATAAGTTGTCTTGTTCTGTCAGATTCTGTCGTAAGCGTGAATGTTTATAAACTGCGTTTCTATCGTAATATCTATAACTTCTGTACTGTGTGCATAACAAAGCTTCTTATATTTTGAAGTGGTAAGTGTAGTGCGTCTAGAACAGTTATCTCGGCTTTCTACCTGGTTATTTCACAGGTAAGATGTTTAAAATCGCCACACCTGTCATATCATATAATGTATCCACACATTACCTGTACACATGACTGGATCGTTGTGTCATTTGTGTATACAATAGATAGATAGGTTTGCGGCATTTTACACAGAAATGTCTACTGCGCTCGCTTTGAGCTTCTCGTGAACAAGAATATTATACGATGTGTTTAATATCTTTAAATAAAATATCCGTTGAGTTCATATCAAGAACAGTACGGGTTGAATCAACAGAACAAGAGACACTGACAAAATAGCAATAGCCGCATCAAACAACCCAGCAACAGAACAAAAGGAAATTGATACCTATACAATGAAACATACTGATTTTGTTTTATAGAATGATATTAATTCTAACATACATTTTTAATAGTAACTTCCTCAATTTGAAATACAAAGGAATACGCCTGAACAATGTTATTTTAACTGCATGTCCGTCTAAATCAAGCAGTAAATACGAAAAATCAAGACAATATTTTAAGCCGTAAGTCCATAGACTTTGGCAAACGAAAGGAAAACGTAAAACGACGACAGAAAAAAATAACTTTATATACATTAATTAACTAAAAAAAGGAAACATCACGAAATTCTATTTAAAAAACTAGAAGCGACACCAGGTGCTCGCGATATGGCAAGCCTTTCCTGCTACACATGTGTCACCCGCCGCGATGATTCTGTGTTACAATTAATGAGTTGAACGTTTCATAATGATATTTGACTGGAGGTGTTTCTAAATTTTCCACCTCTCAGTATATATATATATATTAATATATTGTCCATTTTACATCTATTTTCTCATTCATGGCGATTTGTTTGTAGTTTTTTTTTAAGTAGATAATTTTTACATTTTCATTGTTGTCTCCAACGCAATTGTGCTGTCTCCGAGTATACTGAGACGCACTGCAAGTCGACTTTGTCGAGTAATTTGATTTTTGTTGTACACCAAATAGTTAATTTAATGGTGATATGCTTCGTGTGTTGTATTTCTTTGTTTAATTTTTTTTTTTTTTTTTTTTAAATCTTTGAATTCCTTCCTTATATGACTAAGAACTGATGTGATATTCTATTGTTTGTTTTGATCAAAGATTTCAAAAGATCATCTAACACAATTAAATGATCGATAAAATTCAAGGTAACGATAAGGTGGGCATGTTAATTTCATTTGAAGGCTACAATAAAGAAGCGGTTCATAAAGTTACATAAAATTAAGGAAAGAAAAGTATGTATCCTGGTCAAATACTTAAACGTGGAATAGACAAGGAAGAATTTGAATTAAGAAACAGGTTATAAACAACCGTAAATTGATGTAGTATATACACCATATCACTAATAAAAGGAGTATAAGCCTTACAGTGCTAAAATGAATTTGCAGATAAACCTAGTGAAATATCGCCTGTATCTAAGTACATTTATAAAACCGAGCGCAATTGATTTATCTAAGCGTGACAAAGGTAATAACAATTGATCGTTAAGTTCCCTGGCATTAAACCCGAGACTATAACATTTAACAGTTTAGTAAACAACAATTAAAAATAACATATATATTTCTTGCAGCCCTGTCATACTTCCTAGGTGCTTATATAAAAACATTTGCATGATCCAATGCAGGACCTCACACAACAAATATCTTAATGTTAAAAATGTGTTAACTAAATAAATGTACTAATGATTAATATTTTCTTTAAATGGGTTTAAATATTAACGAGAGACTGAAGCATTTTATCTTCCAGGTTTCATTTATGACTGTTAAATGAGGGAGATGACATAACGTATTAGTGGAATGGCGCTGTGTACGACGAGTGTGTATCATCAATGCAGTGATCTACGTGGTGTTCGTAATGTATGGGTAGAGATAAGACAAGAGGAGATTAAAATCTAACGAGAAATAGTTACTGTTGGTGTCAAGTTACAGCTAATTAAGACAAGTATAAAGCAAAGCAACAAAAACCTTTTGAAAATAATCGACGTGGCTAGTAAATAAACAGAAAATTTAAGTAATATATGAAATTGCTGTGACTTTAACCTTTATCTGTTTTCATTAAGCGAAATGCTAGAAATAAAATTGATTTTCGTCCTCTTGTAGATATAAATTTTATCGGTGGCCCTTTACTACTTGCAATATTGTATTTTCATCAGTGTATTTCACTACAGCTCATGATGTATTTCCCAAACGGCATATTTCGTATACACATGTTATGGACATTGAAATGGAAATGTTTTGGGTTGTCTCACACAGAGCATTGGCTCTTTCCTCATATAAATATCATATTTATCGGAGGCATGTATCAGATTGCGTTTTTGTTTAAGTATGAAAGTTAAAATAGGCGGATACATTAAAGAGAAAGTAAGACAATTTTTAGTACAATGTATGTTATGTGTTTTTATGTGTTGTCACTCTCATATTTGGTAGCTGTAGCTGAAAATCTTCACATATCATAAATATAGTGATTTTTTTACCCCACCCCCCTCTTTGGCTTAGTAGCTTTAATTTACCGAGGTGTTGTCAATTCTAAATTCATTTTCTCTAAAGCGTCCATTAATGACGGCTGCTTCGGAGCTAGACCTAGAATTCGGGACGCATATTTCAGATTGCGTTTTATCATTAAGAAAGAATATGTACACAAAAATATTTTTTTAATAGTCTCATTTAAATACAGACATTGCACACATTGCGAAACGGGATACACAACCGGACGAAATAGGATCGTCAGAACAAAGGATATTGACAAACAAACATTAGCAAAATGCCCTTATCAAAATGAACTTGCAAAGACAAGCATACAAAAATGCAATCCCAAACATGTATCTGTGTTCGTGATGGTTCCTTTTTTAGTTAATAAATGTATATTTGGTTTTTTTCTGTGTGCGTCCAACGTTTTCCCTTTGTTTGTCCATGTCTATGGACTTAAGGCTTTAGAATATCGTCTTGGTTTTTTTGAATACACTACTTCATCAGGGGAAAGAGCCAATATTCTGTGTGAGACACCACCGCCACGAACCCCAGATCTTGCTTTGAAGCAGCCGTCAAAAATGGACGCTATAGAGAAAATGTATTTAGAATAAACAAGACAACGGTAAATCAAAGCTACAGAGCCAAAGTAGTAGGAGGAGTTACATTATTTGAGAAGGGGAAGGATCAAAGATTAACAGAATGATGACAATGGTTACTGGTCGACCACATCAGACTCCAACGTTTACATCATATAAACTAGCATAATAAAGTATAATACGCTTAAACTGATACTCTTAATGTATAGTTACGTCTTTGTAAACGACTAAAGTTATATTCTTTAAGTAATATGCATATTTATTTACGCCGAATTCTGTTAACCACAGGGCGGTTTAATTTCTACATTAATTAAGACAAATTACCTTAATTATTGTCTTTATTTACTCATTTTAAAATTAACTACTGCCAATAGGTAATCGATATATCAATAATGCATGTTCAAAAAAAAATATTATAATGCAGTGGGAAAGCTGTTTTGTGTTATCTATTTTCATGATAAAAATGATTCACAATTACTATTCATACGCTGTTTGACTTTTCTTTCATTAATAATTTACAGTTTAAACTATTAAGGAGTAATTAATGAATATGTTTGAGTTTAATTAGACTCAATTAGATCACTGTTTGCATTTAAATGTGCAGCAATCTATTTATATGTCTTTAAACTGTGCAATTTTAATTAACACTTATATCCAACTTACATAATTCACTAAGTAATTTCTCCAATTACAATTATTTTCATAAAATGCTTACGTAATACATACTTACAATTACACGTATAATTTGTGTAATTTGATAAGTCATATTCACTTAATGACAATCAATACGGAAAGTAGCTTAATGCATAAATTAACATAAAGAGTTGACACCAAGCAATTTACGTTGACTCGTTTAAAACACCCTTTAAAACTTATTTACTAATAAATAGGAAAGGATTTAAGTCGTGAACACAACAAAGGATAATAATTATTGTTATCTAATCATAAGTTTTGTTTTAATTAAGGGAGATTTGATACGGTATATACTGTACACTAAGTTAGTTAATTTTGATGCAATCAACATAATTTTAATTTTGTTGCTTCTTTAATATAATTTCTGTCAAAGGTGCACTCATAAATTATGCATAATGTGCTGGTTTCTAGATCAATTGGTAGTGTTTACCTTAACAAAAGTCGAATAGTTATTGGTATTATTATATGAAAATTGAGTAACAATAACGTTTACATCTTTATGAATACGAGAGTTAAAACGTATCCAATATAGTGTCATTATGTTATTAAACTTATAAAGATTTTAATTTAAAATTTGAGCGATCAGTATCTAAGCTTTTGAGTATAGCTTTGGCAATCGTGGGAATTAGGAAATATAGAATTTACCACGTCGAAAAACTCAAACATTGTATTGCCATTAATGTATTAATGTATTCTTTTCGTTTTGAAGATGATTTTTTACATTTAATTAGAATGCAAATTCCTTTATTGCTAAAATTTACGAAAAAAATGTATAATATCAAAATTTTGATTTAGGCAGATTATTGATAACATACAAGTTAAAACATCATGGTTATGACATATTGAGATTTAATATTTGATTGGCCCTTTTCAATGTGATAGTTATATAACTTTTCAAGGTTAAAAAGGCGATATTTAAGGTTGATGTACCTTAATACATAATTCTTGATAATGTTTTAAGGGATATGTAAAGAATGTTAATGTTTTTAAGTGACTATGTTATAGTGAAGGCGCACATCTGTTGGCAAAGGAAGAGTAGTGGAAGGAAACGGAACTCTTAAATAGACATAATGACCACCGCCATTCGCTAATTGTTTCTAATTTGAATATCTAACGACATTTAAGTAATGTTAAGAATATTCATGTTTAACAACTCCATTCATAAACGAATAAATCAGTAAAACACGAGTGAACCATGCGTATAAAGGTGGTCATGGTGACATAGAGTAGTAAATCGAAAAACCAAGACGATATTCTAAAGCCGTAAGTCCATGTACATTGGCATTACCACTATCAGAAATCGGAGAAAACAATATTATGAAAATGAACAAAAATAACTGCTATAAAACTACATTAAAGTAAAAAGAAAAGAACAAGAGCTCTTGCTAGAATACAAAAAATGCAACCTGAATCATGCCTCCGATAAATGTGATATTTATAAGAGGAAGGAACCAAAACTCTG
>JAUMGZ010163657.1:0-10206 GCA_032359645.1 Pododesmus macrochisma
GTGGTGACTTTTTGATGAAGCTATTGTTTGTTTGTCAATAGCGTTTGTTCTGTTGATCCTATTTCTTCTTGTTTAATGTTTGTTGGCGATTCCCTTGACCGTCAGCCCTCTAATTCAGATGCCATTAGTAACTTAACCAAAGTCTCCAGTAGTCATATATTTGTCACCTGTCATGACGTGTCCGTGTTAATTCGGTATGTTTTGTATCATTTTCAAAGCTGTTGCGTAGTGTTTATGTCCATAATCATTTCTGAAGCGAACCCGGCATACACATGTCTAGTGTCATGATTCCACAGAACTCCGAACATTACACACAAAGCAGACGACAATCCTTGGATCAGAACTTATAGCTTCTATTTCTAGAGTTTTTATTAAGCGAATATCTATGTTTACATTTAAAAAACAAACACGTCGGATAGCATACCCAGTCATTCCCAAGGGAAGATATAAACCGACAAGTGTTGCAGCCATGTAAAACCAATAACGATCATGGTGTATAGGCGCGAAAACAAGGCTTAGACGTCTATCCTAGACGTATTTCAATGGGAACGCGAAGAATACTTAAATACACATTATCTCATTTCGTATATAATTACTGATATGTATGAACAAATCGGGGTTCCCTTCCCTATAGATAAAGGACGTAACACCATTGGAAATAGAGTTTTATTCCCGACTTTATATGTCCAGTGATCGACTATGCTGTGTCATTGCATTTCAACTTTTAAGTAGTATAGCTATCAAGAAAGACTGGAAGTTTTTGAGTAGAGACTGATCTGTACGTACAAATCGGGGTTCCCTTCCCCAAAGATAAAGGACGTAACAGTTAAATGCACCTGGGAATAGTTTTATTCCCGACTTTATATGTTCAGTGATCGACTGATATGTCATTGCATTTCAATTTTCAAGTAGCATAGTTATCAGGAAAGACAAACATTTCTTTCATTTAATTTATTAGGTTCTTTTACATCATTTCTCTTCAAAAAAATATTAAAATCTTTTTCCCTTATGAGAATGAATAAAGAAATACAATAAAAAATATATTGATTTTATTGTGAAACAAGTGTTTCAAAGCGAAAAGTACAATTAGAAAGCTAGTCTGATCAAGATCAGCGTATTACAAATAAAATTGATAATTTAGGGTGCAAACAGTATTACACATTGCACCGATAGGTGAAAACGCAATAAGCTGTGAAAATGAGCATTTCAAATATTTTGTACAGCCTAAAAAAATCCAAGGACATGAATTCAAGGCAGAAAACTTTCCGCCAATCATATAAGGTACCTTTAAATGCTACTACAACGCTCTTCCGCAGAGGACTGATAAATCGTAAAACTTTTGAAAATTCTTGTTGCGACTATAACTGAAGTATGGATTTTAACATTTTTATAGTGTTATATGGGTAGACTTATTCCAACCAGCAGTCTCCCCTGGCTCCCAAGCTTTTGTTTATCTAGCACTGTGTAATAATTTACTGTTTGGCGACTATTAATGATGGTTGTGTCAGTTGTCCTCTCCCACAAATTCTCCTCTTCTAGGAACTGCATTTATTTGATGTCCGCATCATGTCCAGAGGAATACGTTTAAAAATTCCAAGTTTGACTACGCGAACATTTAAAATGTTAGCTATAAAATTGTATATTATTATTGGGGTATGGTGTTTGTACATCGTAACCATCGTAATTGTTTCCCTCCAATCTTTGGCTCTGTAGCTTTAATTTACCTTAGTCTTGTCTACTTTAAATCAATTTTCTCTCTAGCGTCCATTAATGACGGCTGCTTCGATGCTAGATCTGGGGTTCGGGACGGGGGTGTCTCACACAGAGTATTGGCCCTTTCCTCTAATAAATGTCTATTTATTGGAGGCATGTTTCTATATTTTGTTAATCTATTCCATCATTTTTGTTTCAGGCATTGACAAAATCGTCAAGCAACAATTGTCACATAAAAACTGCACAGACTAATCCACCAGTAGCCCCGTCGTCTCCAGATTTAGCGCATTTAACGACAGAAGAGTTGACTATCTTAAACAAGGTCCTCAAGAAAGAAGAACGCTTTGACTTGGAGGAGCAGGATCGCATCAGGTTAATGTTATAATAATGAAACGTGTTATATATTAATCAAATCCATTCAATGCACACCCAAAAATCAATTTGCACCAAATTTGTATACTTTAGACCCTTTGATTTTTAGTTTTTTTTTAGAAATTATTTCAAAGTTCATAAACTTCATTATATTATATCATATTGTGACTAACGCGTCTTAAATAAGTATGTTTTGTTGATTAATCTTTCGGATGTAATGGTTGTTGATTTATGTTTTTCTACACACTATTTTGTTTTTTGACGAACATGTCTTATTATGTACGGCCGCTCATGTTTTGTGCGCTTGTTGAGTTATGTTTTAATGTTAAGAAGGTCTATTTTAAAAATCAATGTTTGAAGATTGATGCGCCCACCTCCGATATCAAAGTTGGAAGGTCTGGATTCCGTTTACCGTTTTAACCTCACCCTTAAGTTCGTTGAAATAATATCCCAAGTCGTGCCATGTTGGTTGCTGACATCACATATGTTTTGTAATGTGACTTTTTTATGTTGTTGTATTGCCATTTTATGTTTATGGGCGTTTTCCTTAGTCGTAAGTCCCTCTGATTCAAGTTTCATCCTTCCTAAACTTAGGGTCGATTCTCCACCCGTTAACTATATTTAACCTCATACATTCTCCTCATCTTGTTTCTTAGTAAATGCAAATATTTCGATTTTTGCAACTTAATTTACAACTGCATTGCCACCATTGACTTTAAATATTATGTATATGGTTTACATTGAAGTTGTGAGCTTACTTCATGTACTTAATAGATATATACATATATATATATATATATAACATCAATTATATTATTCTTCGCTCGATAGTTTCTTATACTGAAATATATTATAATACGTTTGATCAATATCATTGTGAATTATTGCTTTTGATAGAAATTTGCGTAAAAATCCATACGAACATAATTATTAGAATTGTAAAATTGTGAAATTGAACCACATGCGATACACAGATCACTCAACTACACGTGTAGGTTGTATGAAATCAATGTTCTTTACATTTTTGCAATTCTATGGTCTTCATTGAAAGTGATAGAAATAATTTTACCTGAACGCTGTAATGGACATGATTGACTAATGTATTAATAAACTAAACTGTTGGAATTTTTGCATACGATATAAACCACAAATTTCGTAACAGATTGAATAGACATACGGTGTAGATTACACATTACTCTTACCCTTCTTTGGCTTATTTCTAAATTGAATGTTTTTACAAGAACGACACAAGCAAATGAGTTAATTTGTCAGTTGTAAAGTTTCGCGTAGAGCCTTAATTGACAATATATATCGCGATGGTGGTTGAATGGTAACTTTATTTCCTGTAATTCCATGTGTCGAACAGACAGATCCAAATACGTCTTGAAGCCTATGAGAATGCCGTACGACAACAAGCAAGCGCCAAGGGAAAGCTAAAGCACATAGACCTCAGACTCTGTCGACTGTGTTATAAGACAAAGTTTGCTGATGGCATTGGTCGAGTTTGTCATGACTGTAGGAGGCGTGTTTGTGCTCGATGTGGCTCTTATACAAAGACACGCAGTGGCAAACACAAGAAGCAAAAGGTATGAACTCTCATTTTTGTCATCTTCAATGTTTCATTGTACACGTGTATTCCTTATGTGTACCTGTCATATTTGTAGCATTGTGTTATACACATATAAATGCTTATAGCGGCAGCAAAAAATCTAAGCTGTTGCCATGCACAAATTATGAATGTCAGAATTAATGTAGTTACCGTTTATAAGTAAGTAATTGATTGATTGATTGATAGATTGATTGATCCATTCAATTATTCATTCATTTATTCATTTATTCATTCTTTCCTCTTGTCCATTGTTTCTTACTGATAGTACAACGTGTATGCAAGTATGAAAATTAAGTTATGATACTGATTATTTACTTACTACTACTTATGTCAGTTTTGCGTCTAAATTTCTGTATTTAAACGATAAACGTGTTAGCTCCTGTAAGTATTTCCGGAAGTGCTTGTAACACGATAATTTGTGTTCTTTTCATACGTGTACCCATATGCAAGTTTAGTTTGCTTTGGTTTATTATTCCATATGCTATCAAGGTGTCCGGTGATTTAAATGCCTTTATATAACTTACCAATCACCATGTTTCTGTATAATTCATGATGAAAAGTGTAGTCAAATCATGTAGTATCAGAAACTAGGACACCATCATCATAGACGCAAGTTCATAGGCAAAGGGCTAACCAAGGGAAAGTTTGAGATACAAACAAATACAGTAACAAGATCCACTTAATGAAGAGGCAACATAACATACTTCTAGTACACGCAATATGTGGAACCAGGTATTCGCGAAGATTAACGTGCCCTCAAAAATACGCAAACATAGAAATAAGAACTGTATGGTGCAAAGCGAATAAATTTCGTTTACTTCCGTCCGTCATATATTGCTGTACACTCATATCTTGAATGTCATATCATAATTGATCACTTTTAGTGCTGACACACGTTTAATCATATAATTATAGTTCCGGTCAACGAAGTGACATACAGCAAGACAAACGACCGGTGTCATGTTCATTAAGTCAAGAAAAGAAAATGGATGATGTATTTTTATAAGAGACTTGTAGTGAAAGCTGTCTAGAACCATGCGCGTACAACTACACTTTGAACTTGATGATATATAAGAGTGTATTGTTATTGAGGTAGACTTGCTCCATTCAGCAGGCTTTCCCATTGACAACGTACAAGTAGACCTTTCATTTGTCAATCCGTCCATCATCACCAGTCCGTCCACAGTGCTTCCATCATTAACTTTTCACTTTGTCGACTTATTCTGAAAATGATGAAAACCACTTGGACACTAGGATATTTCTCCTATGATCCTCTTCCGAATTGATATCGAAGTTGCCGAATTATATACAATATTCTTATTAAATATTTTAAATGCCAGGTTTGATTGGTTATGTCGTCATAATTTGCAACAATGAAATATGCAATAAACTGTCGGTAACCGAACCACAGGAGCGTTATATTCCTACGCCATTTATGTTGGCCAACAATTGTCTGACACATACAGTGTACCTTTACTTAAAATCACACGTTGAGTGATAATGTATTTTACAAGGTTGGAGACATATCTTCTGGAGGCGATAGATTTAATCGAGAGACCGGAGCATAAATTAAGTCTGTCTTAGATTAAATTGAACTAACATATACCGTCGTTACATCCACTGAAATCGGGCTCGACAGAATTCGTCATCGTTGCAATATTGAAGGCAATTTACAAGTGCGTAAAAACTGTTTTCTCGCGAGATCGGTGTCAAGTTTTGTTTGTTTTGTTGTTTATGAAATATGAAATTTCAAATAAGTAAAATACTACGCTGCAGCATATTGAAATGATAACTTCTGTAAATTCGTTTTATTGGATCAACATATATTGGCGAATTTAACTCTGCACCGTCATGGCTCCTGATTGGTTGAGACTTGTTTGACTTGTTGTCTAGAACCGTTGATAAGATATTCACAATACTCGATGTATATATTCCTTGCATGGTACCATTGAACGTGTACACCGGGGCACACGACTTATACATATTATGTTTATAAGACATAAGAGCCATGTGTTTGAGAGAACCTCGTCCAAGATTGAAGTTCAGACTTGGATACATTTATCATTAATGAACTATCAAGAAAAACTGAAATTAAAATTGACCAAGAAACATATAATAACAGTTGCTGTCTTCTTTACCGTTTCCATAACAAGCTATTTTAACATCCCTTAAATTCCATGTTCTTTAATTTTAAATACCATTATTCAAGTAACGTAGCATCCGCTTAAAAACAAATCTTAAAAATTGACGTAGCATAATAGACTGTCATGGAGGTCACGTTTTATGTGTACAGAACCTAACTTGTCATACTATTTTATCCAAACTGATCATGTTATGAAGGCTTTGGTGTCATTGTTATGTTGCAGACTGTAAAAGGTAGATGGCGATGTAAGATATGTCAACTGAAGAGGGAATTTATCTGTCAGAGCGGAGAGTGGTTTTATGGTGAGAAAGACAATTCCTCGCGAACCCCTCGGGACTTTATAAGACGAAGGATTGAGTCTATCCATTCTAACTATTCAGATTCCGACGTAAGTTATATGCTATACCAGATATGTTCGTCCTTTCGTTAGCAGTTCAACAATACTACTTACCAATGTTAAGAGAGAAAGCAACATTGTGACAGTGAATCAATTAATTAATGAATATGGACATTGAATACATAATTGAATCTTGAGTTAAATTGTTTTCGAACAATTGTGTTAGCCAATTTGGAAATGTTTGATAAAAGCATGAAATATTAAAAAGACAATATTTTAAAATAAAATTCATTTAGTTAATAGCAACAATAAATTAAGAGACACATTTATTTAAATACTTTATAAACAATAATCAAAACAACAAATCACTAATTTTACGTAATACAAATTGATTTGAAAAAAACAAAGCAATAACACTCCAAACACTCAAACTAATTGAAAACCCCGAAAGTGACATCACAAATGAAGTTAAGCAATATGATAGGGAAGACAGTTCAGTGTCACAGTTAACTCGTTAACATGGAAACAAAGCATCGATTCATATATACATTTCTTAGAAATCAATTGAATTATTAGGTGTCATGATCTAACACTCGTTCCAATTTAATCAGCCATCTCAACGTTGTCAACTCTCATTTACACTCAAATCAATACCATGCCTTTAAAGCCAATAGTGATGTCTGATCTTCACTTTATTCATTATTTTGCTTCAAGAACTTGATTATGATATATACACATTTCATATAGTTTGTTTAATATCATATATTTTTTTGTGGCGACTAACAAATAAAACATAAGTTGTAATTTTTTTTACAATAAACGGATTTTTAGTTTTTAATTTGTTAAATGTGAAGAAACAAAAACTCGTAGAAACAAATATTGGAGACACTATGTACAAGATAAAGGTTCGATTCTCCAAGTCAGAGCGGTTTATATATCAATGATTGCATTTGCACATGTTATATCATGTTCGTTTACATGGGAGCGGTTAGTAGTTTACTATGAGGGAATGGCGTTTGTTAATGTTAATCTGACGAGCAGATTTTAGCCTTGTATATTTTGAAAGATGACGATCATTAAATCTACAAAACGACGTCAAGTGCTTGAATGGGTTTGTTTGATAAACTTGCCATCAGTAAGTCAACATTTTCAATTATAATGCAAAATAGGATGAGTTACTTGCATTTCGAAGTGAATGAGATATCAAAATACACTTCAAAATTTAAAAGTTAAACCTTAAAATTAGTTGAAACATTTCATGATACATTTCATTTTTGTCGTTTATGTTATTGCTATTCATAGTTCAAAAGCGATGTCTTATGGTTTAACGAAATCTTAAAGCACAAGTATTACCTTTGTAACCTAAAATGATACATATTGACTCTGATTCAACGTTTGTAGAATATTTCAAGAACAGGGTCATCGTCGTCGTTTCTATCTGCGTCTGAAACAGTGTCAGATGCAGAAGTGAAAGCTGCGAATCACGAAAGCCTTAATATCTTGTCCAAGAGCATGGCAAGTCGCAGTCGAAGAAGAAGTGTTCCAATATTACATAGGTCATCAGCGTCAGATAATGACAGTGAAACGGACAATACATGTGACAGAATTCGTTCTCATTCGAAGCCAAAACGTCATCACAGGAGAAATAGCAGACGTCACATACGTGTCAAGAATTATTCACCTGAATCACGTGACTTTACTGACGAAAACTGCCATAACCCTAGATATTTCGTCCATAGTCATGATATTGTGGATTCTAGGCGTTCCCATCAATCCGATTCTATGCAAAATTTAAAATTCGAGGACAGAGAGATTCCCCACAGACATTCTGACGAACACAGCACAATTGCAACAGACGGTTATGATTCTAACAACTCACTTTCGTATACTCGAAGAAGAAATGAGCCGTCCTTGTCCCATACGGACAGTGTTTCTAACAAACGCTGTTCACCTTCATTAAGCAGAGTGATGTGGACATCCACTGACACGCCAACAGTATCAAGGACTCACGTTCGTGACAGCCATCGGGTATCTCTCCCTGCAAATGTTTATGAACGAATGCAACCAGAGAACATGGGTAATGGAAAGACAGGAAGATCTAAGCGTAGAAATGTACACGTCCAAAGTAATATAGATAAAAACGAGTATTTAATGCTACCAACTAGCTCGTCAAAAGTGTCGTCCGATTCGGGATCATCAAGACGTTCATCGGGTCACACAGAATGTGAAAATGTAGATTATAACGAGGATGCCAAGTTACACAGTAAGTAAACTTTTATACATACCTCTTGAATGTAAACTGTACCCATCATTTATTTTTGTTGATAATTCTGCATTTGCATTACAAATGGTGCATGCACAAGCCGACACAATTGGTTATTGTACGTATTGCCAATAAAATTGTCAACATTTATAATACTTTAATAGACAAAAACAGAACGAAATTGATGACTATTTTATTGAAATCAAAGCAGGTGATGTACTCTAATATGGCCGTGGACTTAAAAAGTAATTTCTTGAGTATTTTATGATCAATAAGGATTATCGCAAAAATGATTTTATAATCGTGATATAAATAGATCGAATACTGTCATTAAGATATACACTTTACTACTACAAGTAAGCTTTATAGACGTTTAGTCAGTTTTCGATTTGGTATACATGTGAAGGCTGACAACAGATGTCACTACGTTATACTTGATGTACACAAGCTATTGAATTCTGATCGATATCAATGTAAACACTATCCCTTATCTGTGTAGAACATCCCTTCACCAGGTGTTACCTAGGCCTGGTTATTAACCTGTCATATTAAGTCTGCTTATTCTGTTAAATATAATACTAGATGAACGTAGGTATACAGAAAATATACAGAAAGTGAAAACGAGGAACTTGAGATCAGTTACTATTCTACAAATAATATTACAATGTAAACTGAAAACTTGCCAACATATCGAGCTATGCTGGTCATATTATGTAATCAAATTCAGTATCAAATATCTTTTTTATGAATAGAAAGGTCACCAGAGGGCAATGTGGTAAACAGAACAAAACAACGGCATAATTTAGCAATAATAGGTGACAACTGTTCTCAAAACATAAGTCAATGAAAATCGGCAAAATAGTGTAATCGATAACAGAAAAAAAACCATCAAAGTAAAGAATTGAAAATGGGATGAAAGGAGAAAACCCTTACGCACCTGGTTTTGCTTCTAGTTTTCAATAGAACTTCGTGATGTTTCCTTTTTCAGTTGTTAATTGTATGTTTGGAATTTTTTCTGTGCGTGTCCCCAGTTTTCCTTTTACTTGCCATTGTCCATGGTCTTAAGGCTTTTGTATATCATCTTGGTATTTACTAGGGGGATGAGAACAAGGTGTTGAACAACTAGTTGATTAGTGGTTCAATTTTATTCTCTCTCTCTCTCTCTCTCTCTCTCTCTCTCTCTCTCTCTCATGTAAGTTTAAATTGTTAAGTATTCATACGATCTGCTTTCAATCATGTCAGTAGCTTTATAGTATCCCTGTTATTTCTGAGCTCACTAAAGTAAGAAACAGACTTATTATGTGATAACGACAATAGACCATGGTCATTACACAAAGTATAATAAACGCTTCTTATTCCTACTTAGACTTTGGACATGTATAAAACACAGTATGAATATAATCAACAGAACGAGAGACATTGACAAACAAACAATAACTGCGTTAAACAATGAAGCACTAGAATGTAAATAATCAAATCGACATCACAACAATCATCAAGACAAGTAATTCATGCGGACCGACTTAGGACGGTCACCCAGCACAAAACCAGGTGATGTGGCTATACCGGTTAATGAGGCCTCAATCTTCCTACTTCCCACATGAGACTAAAGTCTTAAGTACAGATATACATTTAAAAATTGAATACATACACTTCATGGCGCT
This sequence comes from Pododesmus macrochisma, assembly GCA_032359645.1. Classification (NCBI taxonomy): domain Eukaryota; kingdom Metazoa; phylum Mollusca; class Bivalvia; order Pectinida; family Anomiidae; genus Pododesmus; species Pododesmus macrochisma. The sequence continues at coordinate 10,102 of JAUMGZ010163657.1, forward strand.
GTAACACATCTCAACAACTAATTGCCCACATCAATTGTCAACAAAAATCTAAACGAGTAAATCGTTTATACATATTTACAAAAGGCAATTGGAAACATGAAAATT
>JAUMGZ010163668.1:0-15908 GCA_032359645.1 Pododesmus macrochisma
AAGAACTCATTGTATAAGAGCCATAAGTGCTAATGCGATGACTGGTAGAGGCAGAATTGCCTACAAAACCAGTAGCAAGATAAGCAAGATAAGTTGAAGAAAATAGAAAAGTAAGTGTGGCTGGTTTCCCAATAAGGTCAAGTTCACTAACTTCTTTTTTTTTTTTAAAGGGGTTATTGAGAGCCAACTCTCAACTTTGTTTTGCTTTTCTTTGCAGGTCAAATTATTCTCGACTTTATCTACGACATTTTAATGAACTTGACCATGAATTTAATGCTAGGTGAGTGACTAATTAGTAGTTGTCTGCTTCCAATAGAAATATTCTATGTTCATTTAATTCAGAAGTGAAAAAAGACTTTAGAAACCTTTGATTTAAAACATACAAATCAAGTTTTATTTTAAGATGCTTTTATTATCTTTAAAGTGAATAAAAAAACCATTTTGTATGGTGGCTGCATCTATAACCATACCATATAGTTCCACCCTTTACTTCAGTTTCCACTGTATTAATTTTCATGCTGGTGTTGGTCCTTATTCATTATTTCATATATTAACCAGTCATCAGAAAGATATAGAATTTGTTATACCAGTACAAAGGTTTACAAAAGAAATTGAAGGATGGAACTAACTACATAAATGTGCAGCTGAATAAGTTTGACTTCTTTATTTGATATGTGTTTTTAAAAAGGCCAACACTGCTATGGATTGATTTGATCCTTGCACTGTATATTTTCCTCATTCTGTAAAGATTCCTCTCAAATTAAGCTGACATGTTTCTTTTCTGTTACATTGCAGATTAAACCGAGGTTATAAAGCTGCCAACATGTACATGGACATTTTTACTTCACGTATTGTCATTATTATAGCAAAGTAAGTACAGTTGAAGTGAAATTGACATTTTTTCTCAACAAAACTGGAATATCTCGAGGCTTATATATCAAATCTATTGGTTGTTTTATTATAAAATGATTTACCTAATTGTGAATTTATTCATACATTTTTAACATTCATATTAATATATAAAAAGGTATAAATACAATAAAGGAACTATTTACACAGACATAGATAATAACTAGAACATAACTAAGTTGTCACTCCTAGTGATATTATGACTTGAATAACTCTTAATTTGTTGCTTGAATTTAGCCTTCTTGCTGGGTCATTACTTTTATTAAATCATCACCTGAATGTCTGTTAGTATATTGCAGGAATTAGGTGGTTCTTGTGGCTTGTTATTTGTATGACATCATCATTTGTATATCTATGATGTGTTTTAAGGGGATAAGCATTCTTTGTAGCTTGTTATTTGTATGACATCATCGTTTGTATATCTATGATGTGTTTTAAGGGGTTAAGCTTGTTATTTGTACGACATCATCATTTGTATATCTATGATGTGTTTTAAGGAGTTAAGCTTGTTATTTGTATGACATCATCATTTGTATATCTATGATGTGTTTTAAGGAGTTAAGCATTCTTTGTGGTTTGTTATTTGTATGACATCATCATTTGTATATCTATGATGTGTTTTAAGGAGTTAAGCATTGTTTGTGGCTTGTTATTTGTATGACATCATCATTTGAATATCTATGATGTGTTTTAAGGAGTTAAGCATTCTTTGTGGCTTGTAATTTGTATGACATCATCATTTGTATATCTATGATGTGTTTTAAGGGGTTAAGCATTCTTTGTGGCTTGTTATTTGTACGACATCATCATTTGTATATCTATGATGTGTTTTAAGGAGTTAAGCATTCTTTGTGGCTTGTTATTTGTATGACATCATCATTTGTATATCTATGATGTGTTTTAAGGAGTTAAGCATTCTTTGTGGCTTGTTATTTGTATGACAGCATCATTTGTATATCTGTGATATGTTTTCAGGAATTTAGCTTTCTTTGCTGGCTCGTTATTAGCTATATTGGTGGTACTGACTGTTGTAGATGAAGATGTGATAAGTGTGGAATATATCCTGACCACTATGACACTAGCCGGTTTGTACTTTTATTATTGTTTAACAGCTGTTAACTAGGCCTGTCTATATGTCCATTCATTTATTGTCAGTTTTGCATGCTTTTTAGATTCGAGAGCATATTTTAAGGGAACTAATTTCAAATTTTACCAATCTTAATTGTACCTGATTTTTATGAATCTTATACAAAAGTCAAATTCCATCATTATTTTCCCATCAACAAGGCAGAGTTATCACCCTTTCTACATTGCAATGTCCTCTACTGGAGGCATACATTCTTGAAATTTGCTTGTACACAGAATAGAAGATTACCGGTAGTCATTATTGATGTTTAAATTGATTAGCACTGACTATGGTGTGGTATGGTAACCACCACAAGTTTTAACATATTCAAGAAAGTTTTTCCCCTAAAATGTGTATAATTCATATTAACAACTCAAGTTATTGACATAGAAATATATATTATTTTACCAATTCTTTACTGTTTGTTTGTGTTGATAAATTTTACTTCATCATTGAGTTTTATAATGACTGCTGTATTAAATGCCAGTTAGTTGCCATATACAATGTGTTTCAATGATTAATAAGTTATGTATATTTTCAGGTGTGGTTGTAACTGTTTGTAAGTCACTGATACCAGATGAGGTAAGACTGATTCTAGAGTTAACAAACTGTTTAATTCCTAATTATATATCATTTTGAGAATAAAACTAACAACGTCTTATCTATTGTCACCTTCCCCATTATTGAGTAAATAATAACAATTTTGATTAGACTTTTGATGTTATTTTCAATTTTAGTGATTATAAGAAAATTCAAACCAGCACACAAGATAATTTTAAGTAACAAAATCAATACACTATGATATAACTGTAAAACAAACATAAGAATATTGCCTAAAAGGAAAAATATTGGTTGAGCATTGTAAAGAAATACCAGCAACAGAAAATAATACTAGTGCTATGTCAATCCTAGTTGTTGTTTCTGTTTTTTCAGCACATGGTGTACTGCCCGGAGATTTTAATGAGGAATATTCTGTCTCATATTCATTATATTCCTGATTACTGGAAGGGAAATGCTCACACTCACAAAGTCAGAGATGAATTTGCCTTATTATTTCAATATAAAATAGTAAGTTTTGGTATATGTTGTTAAACAAGTTGAACATTTCGTGTGACAAAAAGCTAAAAAATATGAGTTGAAAAAAGTTTTAAATGTTTTATATGTTAAATACAAAAAAGACATCTTTTTCTTTGTTATTTTTGCTCAAACCATCATTTCTTCTTAATTTTACCCTAAATAAAAATCCCCTTTGACTATAAAACAAAATTAAGCTATCTTTTAACTTTGTAATTCAATATGGAATAATAGTGATTAACTCCTGTATAAAAGTATTGAATCAATGTTTGTGCTCTAAATAACTTAATGTCATGCCCTATCACAGAAATAGTTGATGATAATTTGTATAAGCATTATGATAAACAATACATGTTTTATCAAATTGAAAATATAAAATCTACTTCTAAAAAAGTTCTTATTATCATGATAATTTCTTTATTAAAACATTAACTCCAAATTTAATTCTTTGAGTTGATTTTTAGTCCATCCAGACCAAAGGTACAAAATGGACTTTTCTCATACAAATTTTGTCCATTGTATTTGTTCATTGTCGTTAACTTTTCACATTTTCAACTTCTCCAAAACTACAGGACTAATTTCTACAAAACTAAAAGGCCTAGAGCTTAATGCTTTGACATGAAGTAACCTTGAGGCATTGAGAACCAAGTGTGTTCAAGGGGTTACCTTGGGTCAAAAATGGTTTACACACTGGGTCATAGTTCAACACTATTGAATATATGTCAACTTTTCACCTTTTTGACTCCTTCAAAATTGCTGGACCAAATTAAACAAAACTTGGTAAAAATCAGCTGTAGGGGAAGTGGAGTCAGATTTTTTTCAAATAATGGGGTTCAGGGGAAGGACGCCAGAAGGGGGCCAAAATAGGGAAAAAAAATTGACAAAATTTAAAAAATCTTCTCCTTATAAACTAGAAGCCCTAAAGCTTGATGCTTGCATATATAGTAAATTTGAGCATTGAGAAACAGGTGTGTTCAAGGTATGGCTATAGGGTCAAAAATAGTTTCAGCTTTTTAGGGTCAGAATTCAAACTATTAATACGAAATAGGACAGTTTTTTTTAATTCAAAACTAATTGACCAAATTAAACCAAACTTGTATTGGTATAAAGCATCCTTAGGGGAAATGGAGTCAGATTTGTTCCCATAATGGGGCTCTGACTCCAGAGACAATTTGACAGAAATATTAATTATTAAATGCCTAAAAATAAATAGACCTGTTTCAACCAGATGGATGTTAAGGCCCAATGGACCTCTTTTGTAAGTTTCAGCAAAGGGAAATCTTTAAGATGTTCAGTAATTCAATAAAGAGAGCCAATTAAATTTATGATATTATGAGTATAATTTTACATTTACCCTCTTTTCTTAACAGGTATATTTACTAGAAGAATTATTTAGTCCTATTGTTACTCCATGTATCTTGATTTTCTACCTGCGACACAAATCACTAGAGATTGTAGATTTCTTCCGTAATTTTACTGTGACAGTTGTCGGCGTAGGAGATGTATGCTCATTTGCTCAGATGGATGTAAGGAAACATGGACATCCTGAGGTAAGTAAACAGTTGAAATCAAAAGTCTGCATTTTCTTTGAAGAAGACTAACTCGTATGACATTACTAAAGAAGTAAAGTTTGTGAACAAAATTGAGGGAGCTATTTGATAATTAAATATGATAAGTTTTCAATCGTTTGACTTCATCAGCTTGCACAATCTCAGTTGAAGGATAATATACCGGGTATATATAATTGTCCCCCGATCAAAAAGGAAATAGTTGAGTCTGAGATTTCATGCATATCATCAAGAGACTGATATATCGTTGTGTATAAACAGTGAGTATGTGAATCTGTGTCCTGTAATGTCATAAGTTATAATACAGCACAAGTGTCAATTTACTTTGGAGAATTGTCCTGTTGTACCCTGTAAAAAATGGAAAATGTATATATTTATTACATTGTTTTGTCCACTGTCTCATTTAAGTACTTTTTAGTAGATTTTTTTCAAAACACTAACACAAATATATAGAGAAAATTGTGGTGGTGGATAATGTAATCTGACACAGTTTTATCTCTGAGTTTCTATTTGGTTTTTTTAGCATCAGAATTTGTTTTATAATATTAATGCAAATTTTCCAGGTCTATGATTCTTGTATGATGTCAGTATTCAAGTTCTTGTCTGATACACATTTTCTAGGCAGTTCATTTAGTTCTTTTATTGGTAGTTCTGGACATATATTGAATTCACACAAGTAAGAAGTTGATGTTTTTATTAATGATAATACAGTTCTTTGTATTTTTCTTTATGTCAGTGGGCAGAGACAACTAAACCACCGGAAACCAACCAGTATAAACAGGCAGAGGATGGAAAAACAGAGTTATCTCTTATGCACTTCCATGTAAGACTTTAAAACATTCAATCTTAATTAAGAAACTTCAAATTTATTTATTCTGGACTGATTCTCTACTTCTTGAAAGAGAGTTTTTATAATTGTTAAAGAATTTTTTGTGGTTTAGATATTCCAGTCTTTTTATTATGCTCCTTGAAAACTTTCAGGAGAGCATATAGTCGCGGCTTTATCTGTCCATCCTCCCTTGCGTCTCACTTTTGTCCATGGATAACTCTTAAAGTCTTTTAGATATTTTTATGAAATTTAGTACAAATGATAAGAACTTCGAGATAATGTACAATGCACTAGAACCACAACTTTTGGGCAACTAGACCCAGAATTATCTCCCCTTTAAAAATTCTGTCATTTTGTCACATACTTGTCCAAGACATAAAATTTAAAGTTTGATTTAATGAAATTTGTTAAAAACATTAAGGACAGTAAGTGCAGTGTGCAGGAACCATGACTCTTGTCCTGTTACATGCAGAGTTATTGCTCTTTTTGATAAATTTGTTCCTTTTTCTGCCATGAAATTGTCTATGTAGTGTTTTTTGCTACCCAAAACACAATGGCGGATGTTTCAAAATAACCGTTGCCAAAGTAACATAGTAGTAGCCTCTAACTGGTCAAAATTTATTTCCTGTTAAATATTTACCTGAGTGTATTGACAAACTATATAATCCCGAAGTCAGACATATTTCAGGATAAACCTTATAATTTATGTAATTAAAAGTAACAAATTGCGCTAACAACAATTACATCCTCAATAAAAGAACAAAAGGTCTCTTTGATTTTTTACAGAATTGTATTCACTATTAAGCTAACCTTTAAGTTCTGTGTCCAAAACGAATTCTTAGTTTTTAGAAATGATCTTGTCTTTTGATTCTTGTAGTTAACTAACCCTGAATGGAAGCCACCAGAGAACTGTAGTATGTTTATACAGAATGTTAGGGAGGAAAGTAAGTTTAATAATTTATCTTTATTTGTCTGAAATTCGTATTTCTTCTTTGTAGAAAAGATTAAAAGGGCACATATTTCCTCAGCTTAAACTTTCATTTTGTTAATACAAATAACACAAATTGAATCATTTTTATGAACAGGGGAAATAACTCTTGATCTATTCAACATGACTTTAATGTTGTTATTTCAAAACAAAGAGAGTTGTCTTCACTTATTACAATACATGGGAGATAATTAATGACCAATTGATCATGTTACCCACATGTTATAGCTTTAATGTTTTAATTTCAGCACAAAGAGAGTTGTCTTCCCTGAGTACAATGCAGACAGATGGGGGTGTTTTAAACTCACCTTTTCCTAGTCTTTCACTTGGCCTAGCCCCAAGTTCACATGCACTTAATCAAGGATTAGGGGTAAGGTATTTTATTAAATAAAAGTTCAGTTGTGAAATTTAATCTTTTTTTCCTTTATATTAATGAAAACATATTGTTCAAATGAACTGTAAACTTTTAAAAATGCTATATCACAAGACTAGCTGCAGAAAAATATCATAAGGTGAAATAAAGCATTGTGAATTCAAAATTGTCCCATGGTACAGGCTACCATGAGGTTGACAGACAGATAATATTGTATCAATACTGCTTATGTACAACAAGAACATTACATTAGAACAAATAATTCAAATTGTTACCTTTTGATTTAAAGCATCTTAAAGTTTTATTACCATATTTTATTTCCTTTTCATTCATCTTGAACACCTCACGGTTCATATACTTTCTTATTGTTGAAAATTTTATTTTATTAATACACTGCATTGATTGTATTACACCAAGTGTTTAACTATGAGAATGTGAAGTGGGAAATTTTGTGTACTATGAACTGGCTTAACCACTCCTTCCAACATTGTGCTGAATAACATATCAATTTTAATTATTATTTTAGTTTCTCTTTCCTTTCCTATGATTATTGGTTACTCAAATGTATTCTTTTCTGGTGATCTTACACTTGTCTCCTTTTTGTATTTCAGTACAATAGTCTTGCCTCCAGTATTGCTCTCCAGAGTACAATTTATTCTCCTTCACAAATGCCAGGTATAGCAGGTTCTTGCAGCGCTGGTCCATTTCAACAAAGACTAAGAGGAGCTCTGTCACAAGCTGAGGGACCTATCAGACCTGGACAGGCAGAACTTATCGGCAGTCTGCACAGCTCTGATAGTATTCAAGGAAGTAGTGTCATTGTGCCGCATAGTTCACGGCCACACTTTGACGAGGGCACGTTAGAGATGTTGTCACATGACATGAGTTTTAGTGCTTTGTATTTGCATGATCGCCAACACAAGAAGTCACGTGGCCTTCATGCCAGCGAAAGCTTAGACGATATGCATGCACGTATAATGTGGTCGAGACAGGATGTTAATCAGCCAGTACCTGAGATTCGCATGCCCAATATCCAGGAAACACAGAGCGACGAAGATAAAGAGAAGATTCCCCTTACTGATATTGAGGCAGACAAAAAGTGAAAGTTTTGGAAAATGTAGCAATGTGAACATGTATGTGTGTGTGTTCAATGTCATTACCTCATCATGCAAGTCGACCTTGCATTGAAAATTGCTTATAATTTAGGAAATGACAAAGACCAATGAGTAAAAACATTGTACTGAATGAAAGATACAAAAATAAATGCTCAGAAAATTGAGCTAGAAAGCTGATGTATATAATTCTATAAGAGAAGACAAAAATCAGGATAAATGTGAAGAAAACACGCCGTAAGAAAGATAATGCAATACACAGAAAATACAGAAAAAAAGATATGACACTAAAGTAATTACAGCTGATATGTGGTACTAACTATAACTTAAGTCCTGGTTGACTGTATCTGAAGTAAACATGAGATTCAGAAACATAGTCAACAGGAAGCATGTAGAGAGAAGAAGAAGGGAAATTACAGGATAATAAATAAATCTTAATCAAAGGTATCTGGGAAACAAGAAATATTTGACACTGCCGAGAGTATTAATGCTGGATGTTTGTACCAGTGAATATGTAATGATGACATGTAACATAATTACACAGTTGATGAATGTCTATCACCTGATATCAGCTGTCAATAGACAGCGTGTTTGATAATGAACAGAATTGGGATGGCAAGTCTAGTCAGATTTATCCATGGATCAGGGCGCAATACAGAAATGTTATCAAATTGATATATTTGAAAAGGCAGCGTTCCCTGCAAACATTACACTAAGCTGAGAATGTGATGTCTGAGATGTTTCCCGTGGAAAGCAGAAAGCCAGTAAATAAAGCAATGCTCTGTCATAATAACATACATCATTGAATCATTGTAAATGCAGATATGTTATGGCATTTCAATATTTTTTACTAATCTTCATAAAATGTGTGTTGTTAATGTGCTCAGACAGTGTTTTGAAGCTATTAAATGTAAATAGTTTGAATATACCCCTAATTATTCATCTTCATTTTTTTTTTTTTTTCTTTTATCTTCCATGTTATTTGTATATAGGCTAGATTAAACCTTAAAGCTCCATATAAGGTGAACGTGTTTGAAGTTATAATAGATCATTAAACATTCTATCATCAATCAAAAATAAGTATTGAAAATGTTTTTTCCAATCCAGGAATCAAATTGAAATATTTTATGCAAACGGAGGAAACCCTGACATTCATACTGAAATTTATGTTTCCTATTTTCTGTAGGGGACATACCGGTGTAAGCAACTTATGAAAAAATCCAAGAGAAACTGTATGAGATTAATTTGTTAAGAATGATTTTAGACTTTAAGGATAGGATAGAAATTAGCATTGATTTTGATCCTATTAGGATTTTTTTTCATATATATCTTATTATAAGTAATGTTATTAATTGTTATTTGTAGATCTAGATTTACTGGTGCTTTATACCTTGATAAAATGTCTTTACAAATTTGCAACCAATGGTTTATTTTTTACTTTGTGCATATGACATGTTTTAAGTTTATAAATTGACATTAACTATGCATAAACTTTTATATAAACCTGTATATCTTATTCCTCATCATAATGCTTCCAACCCTGAACAGACACAATGGTCTCTTCTAATGATGTCCCAACTATGGGGTAGTCGAGAGCATTAAGTGTGTGTGGCATCCCAAAGTTTTGATAAATTTTGAATATGACTTCTTCTTTGTTGGGGCCGGCATACATGTATCTTCCAATCGATGAAACCAAAATTGTCATATGGTTTGTTTTAGTTGATATTATCAATTTAATCATATTAATCTTTAGGGATGGACATTATCGAGTATTTCTTGGCTACAAAAATGTTGGATATTTCTCTAAATGTCAAAAATTACACTAATATGGTACAATGTAGGTCTATAAAATATGCAAAAAAAATCTAGCATTATAGCCCTATATAATATCCAAAAATTAAACCAACATTATAGCCATATATATATATATACTGGTAATAACCAACATTAAATAAACTAAAAATTCTAAATAAAAAAATCCTAAAATTACAATATATTAGGTTTTATGAATCAACCTTACATCAGTATAACTATTTAGAATAAAAATAATCATGGGAGACTTGATATATATATAAGTAACCTGAGAGTTACAAAATGCCAATATTTATATCTTTGTAATGGGATTCTAAATATTTTATGGAGAACAGATAAGTGTTATATAAATATATTGTACATGTGATATTAACATTCTTTGAGAAATTATTTTTGCATATCTAAGACATTATTTAAAAAATTGTAGCAAAAAAAGTGATATATAACAGACATTTTCTAAAGAATTTCATTAAATTTTATTTATTCTCACTGTGCTGAGTACATATTTGTTAACCCCTACCAAAAATTGATTTCTAAATGAGTAGCCTATACCCAATCATAGTGACTTTACAGAATGTAAAATTGACCTTTTATTTACTGTTACTTGTAAGCAATACTGCTTTCGTCTGTTATTGCATTATCTCTTATTGATCTGAAACAACAAGTTCTTTTTTGTGTCCGACAAACACAAACGTCTACTTACATTTTCAGTCCCCATCTGACTCTATTGATCCAAGTTGCCATTACATGAAAGTGTCTTGCTCTGGTACACCTGATAGCGTTACATTCATGGGCAAATTCTCACATTCTAAAGATGAGTAGAGGTACCCAGATGGCTTGTGGGGCAACTTCTCACATCCTAAAGATGAGTAGAGGTACCCAGATGGCTTGTGGGGCAACTTCTCACATCCTTAAGATGAGGAGCCTACATGCCAAACAACCCACTACACCACTAAGGCTGACAATTTATTTGAAAGGTATCAATATGATTAGGAAAAAAATGACATAAAATGGTGATTGCTAGAGATGTGCTGTGATACAAGTTGTCTTGTTATTGATAATTTAGGAGTTGTACTTCCAACAAAATGATCATTTGGTTAGTTTTGTTTTGCTTCAGAATAGATGTAGTAAATTAGTCTGTTCTATATTTGTTATAAAATGATAATTTCTTTTTGGTCTTATTCATGCTTTTTGGCATGCGATAAGAGAATTACCTATGCTTCCTGTTTATGTTTGTTATATCGATACAGTTGTGCACTATGCTGTATTTTTATCTTTTTTCTCTGAACAAAAGTTTTTGTATTTGAGAGTTGCCTAGATTTAAATGACATGCATTGTCATATTCAGTTAATTTACATCCAGGGAAATACAATTTTATGATAAACAAAAAACAAGTTGGCTTCAAGTCTGTAAATAAAATTGTATGCACATGTACACACTAATAATGGAGGCATAAAGTGTTGTGTTTGTGAGGGTATTACTAGCTGTACATGTTAAGATATCAGCTTTATCATTATATCTTTGTTATATTGTAAGAATGTTGCTAGTTTAGTGGACATACAATAGCCCCTTTGTTGATGGGTAAGTGGTACCTTCGTCTATTGATATATCTACCATTTGGGTTTCCCCCATATATATTTATGTCACAAATTGTAAAGTATGTCTCTGTTCATTTACTACAATTTAAAGTATAAAACACTACTTTCACATTCAAGGATAATATAGATCACATTTGAAAGTAGAAAGTGAATATATAAATAGATATATATATTACATTTTGCTATATGAAAAATGTATGCAAAGCTTAAGGTAACTGCTATGACAAATTGAACAAAATGTTTACACAAAAGATTACACTCAAAGTGAATGTGACATTTGTTTGCTTTAAAAAAAAAAAAACCACAGCGTTCTCTCTAAAAATTCAGTGATGTTGCTCTAAGTTTGACGTAATGTTTACTCAAAAGATTATACTTAAAAAGTCGGAGTCCTATGGTTTGTTTTGAAGGTACTATAAAGAGAGAAGTATTGTTTCTAAAGGTGAACTGATAAATGTTTAGCCAGTTTTACAACAGGTGGGAGTCTAGAAAGTCTACATGTTACCCTCAACTTGTGTAAGTCTAAGAAATTAGCAAGCACATTTGTGAGTTCTTACTGCATATGTCCAGTATGATATATACATCCTATTGTTACACCACACATATACTTGGTCTATAAACAAAAAAATCACAAAGTCTTTAAGCCTAGTGTTATCCTTCGTATGTAATAATAAGATATGAGAGTAACTGCTATTGTACAATCTGATTAAATTCATCTGTTCATGGATCACTTTACTACATAGAACAATGGATTTTTATAACATTGTTATTGTCTGTGTTCTTATAAAAAAAGTGTACTGTGGCAAAGAGAGTGTGGTAGATTGAATCAATGCAATATTGTGTTAATTGTTTTATACATGTGCCTGTATAACACCAAATTGTCTGCTTTATTGACATGTATGCATAAGAGTGACTTAACCTAATGCTTGTAAATATGGCATATATATTCACATTATAATTTATTATGAAACAGTCCTTTGTGGAATTAAAATAATAAATTTTTAAATTTATTTTTGATTTGATGTGTTTTCCTGTTTTGAAATAAAAAAAAATTTGGTCTACTTGTTTGGTCATCCACTTAGGAATGGATAGACTTTCGTTTAGGAATACATGTACTGTCAGGAGGTAGTAAAATATGTTATTTAAGTGTCACACATTTAAGTTACAGGTATATACACAGTCATCACATTAAACTAAATGCCCAGCCTTATGGACTTACGAGAAAACTGTTTTCTAAAATAATAAAAACGTAATTGACCATACGTTTCTGATTGCAGAAATACATGTAAAATATCTATTTATAAAAAACACGCACACACACACACGCGTGCGCGCGCGCGCATACAATGTTGCACAGTTGGTATTTGGGCAAGAAAGCACCTACAAGTGATTGGGTCTCTCCCTACCTACAAGAGGGCTTACTTGACCCAAACACCAAGCGCAATACATGTGCATGCGCCTATATTACATTTACACACATACCATTCTTTTGTACTTAGACCTGACTTAAATTGATCAAAAACACTATGTAAAAAATTCTCTTCTTTTTACCATGTGGTATAAAAACTCAAAGCTATTTGTAATTCAGAAGAACTTGTAATAAAAATAAACTTATCTTTATCTGGTATGCTATAAGACATTGGATATATTTTCATGGCTTTTTGAAATAAAAAATATATTTGGTCACTATACATATCACATTTCATAAAAAAATGAAACTTATCCTCTATACAATCATTATCACAATATTTACATAGCCTATCCGGCAAAGGTGTTGCTGGTTTTGTAAATCTCCCAGCTTCAATAGCTAAAGATAAAGAACCACCTCTAAAATTGATAGTTCCCGTTTATGGACCCTTAATTTTACTAATTTTACATGATCACTAATTGAAAAACGATTTTTAAACAAACTATATGTTGGGAGTTTGTTTCCATTTATGTTCCTTTGTCGTTAAAAAGTTCTGTATGCCATTTACCATCGTTGATTTCCTATAACTTTTCTTTTATGAGATATATCTTTGCTTTATTGCTTCTATGTTCATTTAGAATACCATTTACATTAAGGTTCTCTGCTGTTTATTCGACTGATTGACAGAAGTTGTTCTACGTTGACTAAAACAGTACGTGGGCTCTAATAACCTGAGCGTAAATACTTAATTTGGCCTAGTACAGGTATATGTTCATGTAGATGTCCGTGTAAAATAAAACAAACACGTTTGAGCCTTTGTGTACATGCACAATTATAGAATAAATGTCATTTATTCCATTTCAAATAAAATAATATTTGTTATTAAAACAATATATTTGAATAAAAATTTAAATGCGCATGTTGGATTACCTTTGACAACAGTGAATGAATTGTCTGGGATTTAAGAGAGTTGACAACGACAGTCTGGTTTTTCCTCCACTGGGTTTGCCCTGTCATAATTAAGACGATCCAATCCACAAAAAAGTGTCTGGAAATTTAAAAGAGTTGACCACGACAGTTTATATATTTACCTCCATAGGATATGCCTTATGGTTATTAAGATGTTCCGATCCTTTCTTGTCACTACTCCCCCAGTGGAAATGAAGTTGTGCAGGCTTGTAATTCGTCTTCAGACCACCGCCCTTCACGTACACGTTATTCGTACCATCAATGTTCAGTTGAACTGTCAAAAGAATTTTAAATATTATACTTGTTAGTGAATATTCGGATAACCAAGAAATGGTTTAATTACAGCATATCAAAATACTCTTAGCTTCATAATTGAGGTCCTCGTGCTGAAAACTGCATTTAACGACATGCAATATAGAAATAATGATAAAACAGTTTATTGCATCTTCATAAAAATGGCAAGTTTACAAGAAAGGTTCAATATTCGTTTTAACAAGTAAAAGTATACGTCCTATTAGTCTAAACTGACATGCTCTAGGATTCTACACATCTATCTGGTCACGATGTACAACCTTTGCAAATGTTAATAAATTGAAAGAATTTTGCCTTTTATTTTTCGCAACAAATCAAAGCCAAAATGTACTAAAACTCACTCGTGTGTCCATTGTTTGTTAATGACAGCTGGTAGTTGTTATTCTTGTCAAAACCTTTAAGCTGAAATGGTGGGATGTTCTCGTAATTGACATCCTCCAGATTAGGAACATCGATGGGCGACTGGTGTGTTCCCCCACATTTTGCGAAGGTTTCATGCCAGTGGTTAGGCCCTGTGTTTAAAAATATAAAATGTAAGAGGCTTAAAGTTTGATAGGTAAACATCATAATTATATTGAAAAGATTGTATTTTACTGGGCTTTACTGTGACCTTTGGTATGTTGTTATTTAGACTTTAACTGTTGCTTTGCTTTTGACATGTACTTAGAGCAGATTTGCATCAGGTAGTCATACTGACGTTTGACTCAATGCCCCGAAGAAGCCAATTGAATAAAGTATCTTTTTTTAGTTTCAAAGGCGGATTTTGTACAGTTTTTCTTCTTGTTTTCGTTTGGAAACTCATTTTTGCTGTTTGAGAATTGATACTTTTTTACCAATGCTGCTTGTAAGATTAACAGTATATCGTGACCGAGTCCACTACGCAAATCGGCACTTATTGTAGTAATATTATTGATGTTTTCTTCTTGTATTGACAATTTAAAGGTCCATAGACTGCTGTACGTTTGTCTGTTGATCTTTCAAAGGAGCAAAAACATTGTTATT
Organism: Pododesmus macrochisma; assembly: GCA_032359645.1. Lineage (NCBI taxonomy): Eukaryota > Metazoa > Mollusca > Bivalvia > Pectinida > Anomiidae > Pododesmus > Pododesmus macrochisma. Next base: position 15,078 of record JAUMGZ010163668.1, read on the forward strand.
AATTAACAACAGAAATTGCAAACTACACAACTAACCTTGATTAGAAATGTTAATCATCATTGAAAAAAATAAATTTCTTATTGTCATTAACTTAACGAAAAAGACTACTATTTGACGTCGATACGCGTCCAAAAATTGAAATAGTCAATAAATATGTCTGAAACTAAAATGTAGCACCATAAACCTCTATGAAAATCTAGATACAAAGGCGTCCGCGAAGAATTGTGTATTTCCTGATACATATGTGTCACCTGCCGTGATGTCTCTGTATTAATTCAGTCTATGACAACCTTTCCTAAAGTAAAAGGAGACGCACCATCTATAAGTGAAATACTGAAAACTTGATTCATGTTATTTAAATATGTCACACCAATCAAACAAACAAAAACCTTTTAAAATTGCCCATTGCATAAATTAACCGTTTTATTAAATTTGTTTAATTATTGGTCGTTGTAGTTTTGATGAGTTCAATAAAATGATTAAGAAACATCTTATTTCATCGGCTAGTTGTGTTGATAGAATATTCTACAATAACCATCAAAGTTGAATTGTCGTTTTCTTACCATGTCTGCCTTCATATTCCCAGTCGGAACCTGTAAAATAAACAAATTTTCGTTAGCCCGGATAACAATAAAGAGAGAAACTTATGGCCGTATAATAATGTGTCCCGCCCCACAAAAATTTGCAATTTTTCTTATTTTCTGTGGCAAATTCTCGGCAACTGTTTAAATATATGTGCGTGACAAACAAATTTGTTTGGGGGGGGGGGGGGGGGGGGGGGGGGGGGGGGGGGGGGGGGGGGGGGGGGGGGGGGGGGGGGGGGGGGGGGGG
>JAUMGZ010163690.1:0-15905 GCA_032359645.1 Pododesmus macrochisma
TTTCAATACCACTATTATTCAAAATGCTATTGACCAATGCACTCAGGTGACCGTTAAGGCCCATTGGGCCTCTTGTTTGAAATTGGCTACTGGATTGTATCCAAGGATATCATATGACAACTACTAAATATATACCACATGACATGGTCTGACGAAGCATCTGTAAAATTTCCTATAGAAATAGAAGTAATTTTAAGTTTCATATCTAACAGTACATGTTGCATTGATTTTAACTTTATTAAAGAAGTCTTTTTTTGGTAATTGTCAATCTTTGACCTTCAGTATAATGAAAATATGTGTTCATGACTGCATACTAGCAAACTTGCCATAGAACAGAACACATGCTCTGAAAGAAACTGGATTACCTTTTATATCTGATATCTAAAGACTTAAACTTTGCTTTTCATAAAATAAACAATACTTTATTCTACATTATGCATTATTTCTGTTATCACCATTAAACATAACCAACTGTAACCTCAACATCACTTGTACAGTAAACCTAAATCTACAGCTTACTGCATTTTATCTGCAGACAATAGGCACTGAACATGACAGTAATGTAATCATTATACTATATTCTATAGGGAATTCTTTAGTTTTGCACATCCTCTGTTGAACACCCTGCTTAAAAAGCTTATTATATAAGTTTTAAAATGAAAAAAAAATGCCTGTCAGAGAGTGGTTATTCATTTTCGGTTTTAACCAAGTGCATGTCTGGCAACCAAACCCCATATAAGGTCTTGTGTATTATTCCAGTCATCAGCTGTACATTCTAGAAGATGTAATGTATGTAATTTGTCTTCCTTAGTAGAATTTATTTTGTAGTCTAATACAATAATGTTATGCATTAAACAAAACAAAATAATGGAAAATAATGTACTTATACTTTGGTGTGTTGTGGACTAGATATAACATTGTAATGATATGTATTATTAATACATACAAATCTATATTACATATTGTCTTATAATATTTAAATATGATATACCACAGAAATTGGAAATAGCATTTAGTTTTATTCATTGGACCTTTAACTTTGAATTGTATTTTTGGTCACCTGAACCGAAGGCTCAAGTATGGGGGCAAACATTGGTAAAACTAGGTTAATTTTTGAAAAATCTTCTCACAAACGATGCTCTGATTACTTTCATATTTGATATGCTTGACCCTTGAGCCAATGTTTATAAAATATGCAATGAAACAAAAATCTGTGCATAAACTACTCGCTAGGGAACACTTAGCTCTATATAGGGTATTTTTCACATTTTCGACTTCTTCTCAAGAACCGCTGGGCCTATTTCAACCAAATTTATAATCTTTATTTAGACTATAGCTCGTAATTTTTTTTGTCTATGATAACTCAAGTGACTGTTAAGGCCCATTGGGCCTCTTCTTCTATTCCTTTTTAATTTTAGATGTAATTAAGCATGATAATTGATTCGGTCAATATGTATAATTCGAACATTTTTATAATAATCACTAATGAAATACCTTATAAAACTCACCAGCAGTTTTTCTCTCTACGTGTACATATATAGAAAGAGTAATTAGAAATAGATATGAGTAAGTTATAACAAATTGTATGGTGTAATTGACACATTAATGATTGATCTTTTAAAAATTTGCATTGACAGATAACCTTTCATGTTATTACATATATAGCTTAACTTATAAATTTGTTTTCAGATAAGACAAGGCATTGGTAGTCAAATAATAGCTGGTAAAGGTCCAGGAGGAGGAGGAGGACCTGCACCACCCCCAGCACCTCCCCCGCCACCGTTCCCTGGAGGAGGGGGACCACCAGCCCCTCCACCACCTCCGCCGTTTCCAGGTGGAGGAGGTGCACCACCACCCCCACCTCCACCGCCCTTTCCTGGGGGTGGAGGTCCACCACCTCCTCCACCACCACCGTTTCCAGGAGGAGCAGGGGGACCGCCACCGCCTCCACCCCTTCCCGGAATGGGACCACCAAGACCGCCTGGTGCACCACCCATGCCTTTCAGCCCTGGTATTCCGTCCCCTCAATCTAACAAGCTGCCACATGGAATGCAGCCAAAGAAGAAGTATAATGTCAACACCCAAACAAAGAGAATCAATTGGAATAAGGTGAGTGATCCAGTAGTGTTTATACATATTGATTATTCAAGGTTTTGTTTTTTGCCCATATTCTATGCTATTATCTAATTCATGAAATTATAGTTAAGCTCATGTTTCCTGTGCAAATTTGAAATGATAAATTGTAAAAACTTTATATTTATTCCTTATTACATATGCAATCTTAAGATTTGAAAAATAAAAAAAAAAATCATATTCTATGCTATTATCTTAATCTAGGTTAATGTGAAAAATATAGAGAAAGATTCTTTCTGGGTAAAAGCAAGTGAAGATGATTTTGCTAGTGAAGAACTCTTCCAAGGTCTTGTGGAAAGCTTTGGTACTGTAACGAAAGGTAATGAATATGTGCCGTGTTTATTTACAACTCACTGAATTTGAACGAGCACTGTTGTTGAACACAACAAAAAGCTTTTAAGTGAATCTTACTGAAATTTTTGATATTTTGTAGAAAACAGATTTGTTGGCATTGATGTTATTTAACTTTGTATGTATTATAGATAACAGAATGAGAAAACAAAGGTAAATTGGAAAGGAGAAATTTGAATAGGATTGTGTATTAGTAATATTTCAGGAATTAAAAAAAATAATTCAGTTCTTTAATGTAGCATTTTTTAAAGTGTGAATGTGGAATGTCTTGCAGTTTTAAATTTTTTGTAGACATGTCATATTATTTAGAAATACTTATTATAATAACTCCACTTATTTACTTCTGCAAATCTTATTTCCCTGTACAAATCTTGTTAACTTATACAAATCTTACTCACTTATACAAATCTTACTCACTTTTACAAATCTTACTCACTTTTACAAATCTTACTCACTTATACAAATCTTACTCACTTTTACAAATCTTACTCACTTATACAAATCTTATTCACTTTAACAAATCTTACTCACTAATACAAATCTTATTTCCTTTTTAGTGAAAAATGTAACATCAACAGATGAAACAGATGACAAAAAGAAAAAGTCTAATAAAAAGACGAAAGAATTAAAAGTTCTTGAACCAAAGGCAGCTCAAAATCTGTGTAAGTTACTAAAACACAACTAACCTGCTTTTCTTGAAAGAACTACAACTGTTTATGAAAAAAGATAAGAAAATAGAATGTTTGTATAAATATTGTATTGCCTGGTTAAAGATTACTTTGGTCTCCATAAGGACTTAATACTATAAGAAGGTTACAGTAAGAGGTAGGGATAAGGAATTAAAATTGCAAGGGTAGGCAATGTGGATCTAATACAAAACTATTTAGTGAAAGATTATGCACAGATAAATTTCATCTTGATATTACAAATTAAGGCAAAATAAGCTCAATTTGGAATTTACTTTTTCATGATGATCTCCCAATATGGTGTAAAATGTGTGAAGAGACTGTAAAACCAAGATATGATCAAGACACTGAAATTAATGAAAATGAAAAAAGATAGATGCCATTTTTATGTACATTAAATTATGTGCTCTATTTCACTTGTTTAAAAAGATTGTTAAGATACCATATTATTTATGTAAAATCATTGAATATTCTCTGTGTTTTAGCTATTTTGTTAGGATCTATAAAAGTGCCATATAAAGAAATGAAGCGGAGAATTGTTGAAATGGATGAAGAAAATTTAAGCACAGCCATTTTAGAACAATTAATTAAATATATGCCAGAACCCGAACAGATAAAGAAATTAGAGACTTTTAGTGACCAATACGATGATCTGGCTGAATCAGAACAGTTCTCTGTCACGGTAAGAGTCGGGGAAACTCCTCCATTGAAGACAAGGATTTCACTGAATCAAAACACTGCTGAATCTGATAAAGAGTGAAACCCTTATCTTTAGGCTTAGAAAATACACTATCTTCTATTAAAAGCATTGAATGTAACCATATTTAGTGCAACTTTCAATCTAATTAAAATCAGATCTACGCTGCTCCCGTTATTTGGATATCGCATTGCAGGGTAGATCTGAGGAACACCAATTGTTAAGGTTGTTGCCGTGACCCAAAACTTTTGAATATTAATAAGGAATATTTATGAGATATTTGGACCAATCAAAACCTGCCCTTTATGCGATCGTTGGGATTGAGTGTCAAAATGGCTACCTTGCTTACTGAAGAAGCGATGATCAAAGCATTGTGCAATTCTTTTTGAATGAACGAAAACCCACACTGTACATAAATGTTACATCTACAGTACACTCTGCAGGAGGTATTGGGACCATTTGTCTCCATTTTTATGCCAGTTTAACCATATAAACAGAATTCCTAGTTTTAAGCGCAGCCATGGTGTATAGTGGTTGTCAAGTAATCATGGAACACATACTAAACGAAGTACAATGTACATGTCAAAAGATGACGTCATAATGATAATAACTTGTTATATATATTGGCGCCAAAATTCTCAAAACACACTGACGATTCTGTAGGCGCTTTGATGATTGGCTGCTTTGAAAGATCATGCCAACGACCTTAACAATTGGTGTTCCTCAGATCTACCTAGCAATATCCCGGGAGCAAAGAAGATCTGGTTTTAGTCGGATTGGTGCAACGTTTATCATTGAAGTTATAAGAGTTGTTTTAAACTGTTTAATAAATTTGTTTTATCTAAGTCACAAGTCTTTTTTTGAGAAAATATGTACATGTATTGAAATATTGACTTCCAAGCTGAAACAGACAACCAATAAAATTGATATAATATCTACAGGAGATGAGAAAAAACAATTCTCTGTGTTACAGTACCTCATTCATTAATACATGGTACCTATCTTCATTCTTATTCATCAATTGTTTTTCTACTTTCTTTTTAGATGAGTAGTATTAAAAGGGTCACTCCAAGATTAAAGTCCATGCTGTTTAAGATGAGTTTTCCAGACATGGTGTCTGATATTAAACCTGTAAGTTATTTACACATCTTAACTAGATTTATAAGGTTAGTCACTGAACAATTCACTTGTTTATTCATCCGAAGCAAACATTCACATGATTTTTGACATACCATTTCATACAATGTAGAAAATTTGGTAATATGTATTAAAATGTATAGTATCTTCATAGAATTATCATTTTTAGATCTATGGTCCCCTGACAGTGAGAACTTAACAAAGTTATGTTTACAGTATAGTCATAATACATTACTGAAGCAAGGTTCTCTGATTACATGCTGCAATTCTTGTATAAGAAAGCATCTTTAGTCTGCTTTTTTTTGCCATTAATAGGTAGATTGTATAAATTAAATGTTGTAATTGCAGTACACTGATGCTCTCGTGAAAACAGTCCCATTATAACCTTAATTTTATTTGTATCTTTATACATGACTTAGTGTTTTTTGTAAACAGGATATCGTAGCCGCCACAGAGGCCTGTGATGAGGTAAAAAATAGTGCCAAATTCTCTCATTTACTGGAGATAATACTTCTCATGGGTAACTATCTCAATGCAGGAAGCAGGAATGCTCAGTCCATTGGCTTTGAAATCAATTTCTTAACAAAGGTAAGTAGTATTGATATAAATGTCAGTCTTCTAAACTACTTATCAGCGAAACAATACAATCAAGTTAAATTGCTATCTTTTATACATTTCCCATAACAATTCATCAAAGAGAATGTCTACGTCGTTATAAGGTATCTTGTTTGATATAACAATAAGCATTGAATGTAGTCATAATGAGCAAAAGAGTAGATCTCTTTCATGGGGAAAGAAATTTAAAAAAAAAAATTAATTGATTATGAGCAAAGTTTTAACAATTGCTAAAGTATATGAAACAAGATTGGTGATTTATACTGTACTAAACATTTTAAATATGCTCAATATTTATTCTAGTTACAAAACACTAAGGCCCAAGATGGGAAAACTACTCTAGTCCATTTCCTTGCCAAAATAGTTGAGGAAAAACATGCTGATGTGTTACAGTTTACAGACGAGTTATGTCATGTAGAGAAAGCAGCCAGAGGTTTGTTATAATAAAGTGTTTACAGTACAGTGTGAAGTGTGTCATAGTACAAATGAGTTGCGTCTGTCTGTCCATCTGTCCGTCCAAAGTATTTTCAGAGCATATCTCCAAAACCATTGTAGAAAATTTCATAAAACTGTGCATGCATATCAATCTAGTGGTGTAGTAGTACCTTTAGCTATGCAGGAGTTTTCATTTTAAACATATTTCCCGTTACCATAGAAACAAAAGGCAAACATTGCTAAGTTTACCATTTCCCGAACATATCTCCAAAACCGTTTAAGAAAATGTCACAAAACTCTTTTCCCATGTCAACCTTGTAGCCTTTTGCTATGCAGGAGTTTAAATTTTCAATGTTTTTCCAGTTACCATGTAAACAAATAGCAAAAATTGCTATATTACCGTTTTCGGAGCATATTTCCAAAACCATTTAAGAAGATGTCATGTCTGTATGCATATCAAGCTTGGGGTGTAGTAGTCCCTTTTGCTACACAGGAGTTTTTTTTTTCACTATTTTTCTTGTTACCATGATAACAAATGGTAAAAATTGCTTGATTAGCCATTCCAGAGCACATCTTCAAAACTGTTTCCAAAAAACTTTTCATTGTGGTAAAAATAAGGGACAGGACCACTGTGACACCAACCTTGAAATTTGCATAATCTTCTAGAAACTCCATTGGCCGAGCTCACTAGGCGGGGGATCTGAATGACTATGTCCTTGTTAGAAAGTGTTATTGTACCCTGTTCATATTAATCACAATATTTTCTTTTAAACTTTACAGTTTCTGATGAGGCTTTGACAAAGAACATTAAACAGATGGAGAAGAGCATAAAACAGTTGGAAACAGACTTAAAAAATAACAGCAAGAATCTGCCTCCTGAAGACCGATTCCCAGATGTCATGAACATATCCTTTTTGTACTTTGTCTGCACTTTGTCTGCACTTTAGATATAACAAACTCTATATGTGTCACATAAAGGTATCCATAATGTTTTGCCACTTCAGCTTCATTTTAAATAAGACCACAAATGTAATTTGTTGATAAGAATAGGCTTGCATGCATAATATTAGCAACTCTCTGTGAAAAATGGTTATAAAACAAATTGAAAAATTCGTTTTCTTTAAGATCAATATCATATGTCATGGTGAATTATAAGTTGATAATAAGAGAGTTGTATCAGAAAGTTGTATCAGTGGTTAATAGCTGGCTACATTATGAACAAATGTCTGTCAAAATATTAATTTTAACACTTGGAAAGGTTCATAGGTTTATCTACAGATTTCAAATCATCTTATTCAGAAAGTTCACTGAAAGCCAAGATTTAAAAATAAACATGATGCCAAATGATTTGTCCTTAACATTTCCTACCAATTCATCACCAGTGCTAAGGAACAATATGATGTATTGAATGGCATGTATAAGAAAATGGACTCACTGTTTAAAGGCCTTGGCAAGTACTACAGCTTTGATGTGAAAAAGTATTCAATGGAGGACTTCTTTGGTGATATTAAAGCATTTAGAGAACAATTCACGGTGAGAAGATAATCTATATTGATAGTACCTTTTGCTCAAGGTGCAGAGTCGCATACCAGAGGCAATTACTCATTTTTAATAAGGGAAGTTTGTATCACTTTTAACATTTTTAATATCAATTCAGATGTTTATGAAAATAGGAACATGTGTTTATAACCCAAGGAAGATATATTCTTACAAAAAGCACCTCTTTAGATCTTTCACTTTAAGGTCAAGGTTCAATAAAAGCTTATTATGAACACGAGCACATAAGGTTTGCATCAGTAAAGATATGTTTATAGAACTTTAAACATAGGCATTGGAGAATGCTCAATAAAAGGGTTTCACACATCAAATTGTCTGGCTGTGACCTTGCACTTTGAGCTCAAGGTCAAATCAATGTACACACACATGTGCCATATAATTATGATTGTCCAATATTTGAAGTGTGCAAAGATTTGTTTCTCAAGTATATAAGTTTTGCAATTTGTACATGCAATGATAAAGAAAAAGTAATTTAGCTTGATAGTTTTTAGGTGCAAAATTTGTTAAGATAAGATAAATTATTCCAGTATTTTATTCTAATTTTTGACAGAATTCAAATTGAAAAGTATTCCCAGATATACAACATTTTTACAAGTCTAGGATTAATGTGGTTTCAAGTTGGCATTTTGGACACACTCATTTTCTCAGCATGTCGTGGGACTAGGAGTATTTTTCAATAAGAATTTGTTAGCAACTTAAAAGTTTAAAGTTATTTTTGTATTAACAGCAAGCTGTAAAAGATAACATTAAGGCCAGGGAAACACAGGAGAAAATCCGGCGAGCCAAGGAAGCTAAAGAACGAGCTCAGAAAGAGAAAGAAGCCAAGATGGCCAGGAAGAAGGCTCTAGTTGACATGACAATAGGTAACCTCATACATATACATAGAGAAAAGTAGAAATGTACATATTAGTATTTGATATAATTACAGGGAACCTTGCATAAATAATTATTGGGGAGGTGTACCAGATGTTAAACAGTCAATACTACATGACGCTCTGTAAAACAGAAATAGTTCCCTTGTGTAAGGTTAAAAGATATGAAGACTTGCAGCAAATGTCTAAGGATAAACATGGCATTACAAGATCCTCAGAGTTTATTTGGAATGCTTTCATAGATGATTTGAGCATACACAAATTAATCAACTATGATCAAGTTAACGGTGAATGACAAAAAAGTTGAATTCAGTTATGGTTTGTATTGACCCTACAATGAAGTGATATGAAATATCTGCCACATACTTGTAAAAATATAACTTGTCTACTTACAGATGATGACCAAGAAGGTGTGATGGACAATCTACTGGAAGCCCTGAAGACAGGCTCAGCTTTTAATGTAGGAAGAGACAAACGTGACGGCAAGCGTCGCACGCCAAGGGCAGCAGGAGGTAAATTACTTGTTATAATAGTCAAACTGATACAAACTATGTATTTAAATTTAATAATATGATATTTGCACTTACAATCGTTTCAATTTAATGTCTTAAAACTTTTTTTTCAAATGTTATCATCTCCTGAAAAATTCAGAAGTGTAGGAAATTTTCCTTATTATATTTTTGTGCATAAAAAAATTTAAAATTAAAATAGGTTCATTGCAATAAAAATCCTTGATAACTTTACAAATATTAAAAATAATACTCTTGCAATAGCAATCAGTCATCATAAAGGTACAAAAAATTAATTTTTTATAAAGTTGATATGTTAAAAAAAAAATGTCCACCTGCAAGGCAAAATCTTTAGCTGAAATAAAATAGGATCTTTTTAAGAATATATCTGTTCCTCTTTAAAGCTTCAAAAGTTCATAATAAATTTGCAAACTGTATTGAAGAACTCTGTAAAATGTCCTAGTCATGGAAATGACCCTGATATAGAACAAGCTATATAAAACCAGAAACAATTATTCACTTTGATTGACATAAAGACATAAGATTGTACATATACTACTAACACTTGTGTAACACTTCAGTTATTAAGTTATCGGAAGGACACGGTAAAATTCATTGGTGGCATGTATCTATTAATAATAAATTGCTTTTGATTTGACATAGATTTTGGGATCTGTGTAGGGGTGAAGGGTTTTGTTTAGTTTGAAGACAATTTAGGCTTTCAGAATGAGTCTATTTATTAAATTACATTATTAGTCATGTTTTGTTAAAACACATCACCTTTATATATAATACCTGTTTATTTTTTCATATTGTGTGCACTAGTGTACAAAAGTGTATTCAAGTTCTTTATATGCATTCAGGTTTACTATCTAGCATTATCTTTTCACTGATCAGATTCTTTTTATCAAAGCTTTCCTAGTCTTCAAATCTCCTTATACTATAGAAGTCCTTTGGGTTGATTTGGTTTTGAAAGTCTTGATTTCCTTAAGCATCAGTTTATATTTTCAGAGTTTATTTTAAATAATGTGGTTATAAAGTAGACTGGTACTTTTTTGTTTAGATTTTAGTCCCTCGGAACCAAACATCAAAAGTAGACTTTTCTCATACAAAACCCTGTCCATTGTCTATCATTTACTTTTCATGTTTTTGATTTGACAAAAACCACTGCACCAGTTTCAACCAGATTTTGTAGGAAGCTCCCTTGGTGGATGGGGATTCAGATTTAAATAATGGTGTTTGGCCTAAGTGGGAATTCAGACTTGCACAAATGAAGGCAAAACTGTTTTACTTCTCCATAACAACTGATCAAGTTTTATCTTACTTGGCTGGAAGTGTCATTTGGTGAAGGAGATTCAAATTTGTTCAGTTGCAAGGCTTGATTTTCAGGAGGTGCTATTAAAGTGTTAAAATGGAATTTTTTTTCTTCAAAAATATTGTACATGTTTCAACATTTTGACACGAGTAATCAAATTAGTTCAAGATCTGACCTATTGGCTCAAAAATAGGTCATTAAATTTTGGGGTTAGTTACTACTCAAAACAATAGTGCTGTTGCAACTTGATGGGCATTAAGTCGAAATGGGCCTCTTGTTTTTAGAAACTGCACATTGAACACTAGCGCTTATTTGCTAAATTTTCAATTGCTTTTGTGTGTCTCTGTATGCCTTCATGAACACTTTCTCTATACTTACCCTCTTCCAGCAGATAGATTTTCCACATTGTCACGCTCACGAGTGTGGCGTAATCCACCGCTCACCAACGGAAATGATTACAATACAGATGCATCTAACCTGGAACTTTACAACAATGGAGGTGACTCAATGCATCATGACTCGCATTGGTTGGTCCACATTTAATCTGTTGTTAGATAGATGTCTGCGTATTGTCTGGCATGGTTATGCTGAAGTTTTGTTGTACATATACATACTGTAAAGATGTATTGTTTGGCACTAATATTGTTAGGCAATGATAGACAATGCTAATTTCTTCATATGAATGTAAACATTTATGACTTCAAGCTATAAATCGGACAAAGTTTAATTACTCAGCTACATTTTGGATGATAATTTCTATTGATTTTCTTTCAAATCATCAAGATTTTGCAATGTATGAATATTTTCATTGTGTTCTTTTTGATAAAACCAAGTATAAAAGAAATATTGTTGACTAGGAGAATTGTTAGATTTTCCTTGAAAGAAAGTTCTATGCATGTGTAAATGGCTAACGCATGGTGATGTTAAGAATGTCTTTACAGTATGTGTTCATATTGCTTACCTACAGTACTAGCATGACAGGAGCCATATGGGGTTGTGAATGATATGGAGTGAAGGTTAATTTCTTTGATGTTTGATTATGTTTAAATGTTGCTTGTTTTTATGTATGGTGCTTTTATTTGTCAATTGTTATGCAGGTCATACAATGAATGGATTTATTACGTTATAAATTTCCTTGTGTTTATGACAACAAGCATTCCAATTTACGACTACAAATATTGTAAGAATATTCCATAATAAATGAAAATTAGTCATTATGATGGAGGCCCTTGATGTTTTTATTATTTATTTGAATATTTTTACTATAGTACAATTAAGATCTATGTTGTAATTTAGACACATTCCTCCATGTCTTTATTTTGTCAAGCTTTTTAGTCACCCTACCACTTCCATGTTTTCATTATTGCTCTTTTGTATTGCATTAAACCATTTTATTACTGAAGCATGCATGATAATGCTTACACAAACTTGCTGGAGTAAAATTTAGTCTCCGTAATTGTGATTTAAATTATTGACAATAATTGAATAAAAAGTATTGTTCACAGTCAGAATATTAAAGGAAATCCTGATATCATTATTGTAAAACTTTTAAAAACCATTTCAGTTTGTGATGGGTGAGGTGGAAATACATTCTTTTGTTCTAACTGAATGTTTAAAAAGTTGTGAATGAAAAAAAAAAGTAATTTAATCTACAAAAATGTATATGTATGTGATATGCAGAAAACATACTTGTGTGTGTATGGACTGTATATAATATGCATTAATATTTATAGCTAACAGCCCATATGAAACTGAAGCATGCTTCAATGTATTTATTTCAGATAGAATCCGGGTGAAACGACCCAGTGTTTTTTAGCATTTGATAGGTTTGTGATGATGTATTGACTGTACAATCACATAATATAAAGACCAAAGTCAGATCTGCTTTATCATGCCTCTTTTTCAATGAATTATGCAAGCAAGCATGATATACAATTCTATGTAAAGTATTAAACCAATTAACAGTAATGAGTCAGACATTATATAAATGCTTTTGCTTTATATGACTATCTTGTTTTTATGTAGTCCATTTTATTTATGCATCCAGTTTTTTTACTGCTTTTGTTTAAACATAGGAGTATAAGCCATGTTTTCATCGCAAAGTATCAGTATCAAATCCTGATGGAAATGTACATTGAAAAGTGACGGTACACCAGATAATACAATACAATGTATTTTTAATAAGGCAATTATTTTTAACGTAAACTGTTCATGTTTCAGCTTAAGCCATTGCTTAGACAAAATTATGGCAAAAGTAATATTTTATCAACAATACAAAGTGCATCAATTGTAACTGTAGTCAACTTCAAAATGCACCCAAAACAAACCTAAATTTTTTTGGGGTGAAATGAGCACAAAAAGGATTTTTCAAGATATTTTTAGATGTTGATCAATTCTTATTTAGAACTGAAACACAATTTGTTATCTGCAAACTAGCCTATTGCTGACTTTGGTCTGTATATTAGCTATGCATTATTCATGTTTAGCATGACACAGTATCTTTATACCAATAATGATGTACCACTGTATTATACACGTTATATACATACTGACGATGGGGTGGCATCACCTTCCCTTCTCATTAACGATTCCTTACAATATAAGTGTCCATAAACATCTAACAATGAACTGTGACATGTAACTGATTGTGTGTTTTGTAATTAAATTATCAGTACGTTCCTTGTCAGAAATCAATTATCAAATAATTGATATTCTTCTTATCAAGGGCAGATCACTCTTGGACAAATCTAACATTGAATACCTAATTTTTATCCCCCCCGAATTAAAAATCGGGGGGACATAGCAATCACGTGGGATGTCTGTCCGTCTGTCCGTACGTCCGTCTGTTGATTGTCCGGATGATAACTTAAAAACGAATGGTCCCACAAAGTTCAAAACTTTGTGTGTGGGTTGCCCTTGGGGGTGCACAGAACCCTATTGATTTTGGGCGTGGTCTGCCAAAGGTCAAGGTCACCATTGCTAAAAATAGAAATTTTCTTACAGTTATGTGGCTTGTCCGGATGATAACTTAAAAACGAATGGTTCAACAAAGTTCAAACATGGTTTGTGGGTTTCCCTAGGGGATGCACAGAGCCCTATTGATTTGGGTGTGGTCTACCAAAGGTCAAGGTCACCATGGCTAAAAATAGAATTTTAGCTAATATGTAGCTTGTCCGGATAATATTTAAAAAACTAATGGTTCCACTAAATTCAAACTTGGTGTGAGGGTTGCCCTAGGGGATGCACAGAACCCTATAGATTTTGGGCGTGGTCTGCTGAAGGTCAAGGTCACCATTACTAAAAATTGAATTTTGCTTATATGTGGCTTGTCCGGATGATAACTTACAAAAGAATGGTTCCTCAAAGTTCAAACTTGGTGTGTGGGTATCCCTAGAGGATGCTCAGAACCCTATTGATTTTGGGCGTGGTCTGCCAAAGGTCAAGGTCACTATTGCCAACAAATAGAATTTTGCTTATATCTGGCTTTTTCACATTATAACTTAAAAATGAATTGTTCCACAAAGTTTAAACTTGGTGTGTGGGTTTCCCTAGAAAATGCACAGAACCCTAATGATTTTTGGTGTAGTCTGCCAAAGGTCAAGGTCACCATTGTGAAAAATAGAATTTAGCTAATATGTGGCTTGTCCGGATGGTTACTTAAAAATGACTGGTCCCACAAAGTTCAAACTTGGTGTGTGGGTTTCTCCAGGGGGTGCACAGAACCTATTGATTTTGGGCGTGGTCTGCCAAAGTTCAAGGTCACCATTACTAAAAATAGATTTTTGCTAATATGTGGCTCTTCCGGATGATAACTTAAAAACAAATGGTCCCACAAAGTTCAAACTTAGTGTGTGGATTGCCCTAGGGAATGCACAGAACCCTATAGATTGTGGGTGTGGTTTGCCCAAGGTCAAGGTCACCCTGCTTTTTTTGGAAGACAAGTTGAGAACAAATGATTCCAAAATGTTTGAACTTGGTTTGTGATATTCTAATTCAACCTCCAGTTTTCCCACACAAAGAAATGCAATTTCACAATTTAACTAGAGAATGAAGTATGTGTCACGAAAACATTCAACAAACAAGGCCTTCTTGGCTGTTGGGGGGGATATGCTGCCCCTGGCGGCTCTCTCATTGGCTTATTAGAGGGAAATAATTCATGAACAAATCAACATTAATTAAGTAAACAAAATGCATTATTGGGGACAGAGGTCACTTTTGCCTTTATTAGACAAAACAATCAATTATTGTCTTCTCAGGGGAGATCACTCTGAGACTACTTAAGATTTTAGAGGCTACATTTTCATGTCATAAAATTTCACTATATTTTAACTATTTTTCAGTTTCTGTACATCAAATAATTGTTTGTTCTTGAAGATTGATTTTTTGAACACTCAGTCCTGTACTAACCTTATAGCATGTATCCTGTGATAGACATTTGTCTACTGACAAACTAACTTGTATCACAATAAACATGTACTAAACTGTAATTCTCTACACAGTCTTATTCCTTGTATCTAAGATGGTTAGTTATTGAAGTTATGTATCTGCATTGTATAAGTTTCCTTGTGTCATGAAAACATATTTTGAATTCATACAAAGTGCAAGTGAAAAGTTAGTAGATGACCTATGTTATTTGAAAAGGGATAGAAAGTGTGTTTAGTTTTAAAACCAGATATATTTGTTTTTACTTTTCAGCAAATTTTACTTAAGACTTTATTTCCTGATTGAAAAGACATTGTTGACTTTTACTTAATTTTATTTAAATTTCTCTTATTTTTTAAAGCTGAAAGAAGAGCACAACTTTCAAGGTCAAGGTCACGGCAGAATTTGTTGCAACTGGATAACTCCACTGTGCGTGAAATAAACTTTGATGACACAAGTGTAGAAACTCCTCCTCGTCAAAAGGAGCAATCAAATGTGCCGTCAAATAATAATGAAAAACAAAGAGACAGACAACGTGGCAGAAGAAATAGACCAAGTACAGATGATGAAAGTGAAGCTGCTAAGCTTTTAGCTAGACTTAAGGAGTTATAATATTTTAATTTCAGGCACACTTTGTCAGGGGACCAAAATCTGTGCAAATACATTTTACATATCTTGTTATGAATTTTAACTATACTGTCATTTCCGTATATTAAACAGCTTTTATGTTTATAAATGTATATTATGTATACTAAGACATGACCTATAATTGATGTGGCCTTATCATACATAAGTATTCACAACCAATTTCCTGAGGTAAGTTTAACTTTGTTTGTAGTTCTTATATATTCCCAACACTAGAAAAATACCTTGTTATAAACAGGAAATGTAAATGGTAAAGATTGTTTCAAAACATTTTTATTTAAAGTGAAATTAGGAATTTTTGTCTTATGACCATATAGCAAAGTTGTACATGTTCTTTTAAGTGTTCTTGAAAGCAAACTTGAAGGCAAATAAGTACACTTCTAGTATTTAGATTAGTTAAAATTTAAATCATAGTTGCCAACTCTCCCTATTTAGGAGGGAGTCTCCCTAATTATCACACACAATTTTCCCTTTTGACATCAGTATAATTCCTAAACCTTGCTTATTAACTTGCTTCAATTTGGTGTATTG
>JAUMGZ010163701.1:0-15903 GCA_032359645.1 Pododesmus macrochisma
ATTATTTGACGCAGTTATTGTTTGTTTGTCAATGCCTCTCGTTCTGTTGATCCTATTCATACTGTTTTTTATGAAAAATCTAGGTGTTCTTTTCCCGCCACACTTTTAAACGTTATATCTAAAAAACGAGATCATTGACCTATCCTTATTTTTGCATAAATGAAAAGCTTTTATGTCAATTGACTTAAATAATGAAAATCATCCAATCTGTAAGACTTTCATTCCCAGTAGCAGTCACTTTCATAGAGCACAAACTGTGATATATAAATTTTATTAAATGTATACTAACCCCTCCTGCTACCCCCTCTTCCTCTGCCTCTTGTTGGGGGACCACCTTGAGGAGGACCACCTGGTCCAAAGTCAGGGGGTGGACCTTGATTTGGACCTGGCATTCTTCCTCCTCTCATTGGAATTCCTGCCCTGCCACGACCCCTCATAGTTCTAGGTCCACCCATCATGTTCTCTCCCCATTCATCCTCCCCAGGTCCCATTGGTCTCATTCCTGGTCTCATAGGACCTCCAGGACCCATGGGTCCACCTGGTCCTCCAGGTCCCATTGGTCCACCTGGTCCCATTGGTCCTCCAGGTCCCATTGGTCCACCTGGTCCCATTCCAACTGAACCTGAAAAAGTTTTTAGGAATTTTTTAATGCATTGTTCTCATGATATATAGTCTTTTTTTGCCACAAGTTAATTTTTCTTTCCCTTAAAAAGCCAAGGTTTTACTTTAAAACAAAACAGTGACACTAAAAAAACTTTCTCTTCAAAATCTAACAATACAGTTATGCATTCTAAATCAATATTTAGTGATCTAATATTTTTTATATTTATCATTTAACTACTATGCTATTCAACAAAATCATTCATTACATATTTTGCATATAATTATAATGGTCTACTATTTATATGACCTAGTGAGCTTTTCATTGGTTAAGAGCTCAATGTCTTCCTATAGGAAGTTTTGATTTGATTCCAATGTTATCACAAGGAATGGTGTAACTAATTCAAAATGATAGCTTCTTCAACAGAGTAACATATCAAAAGTAAACAGAGAGCATGTCAAGGACTTATCTGGAGTCTTGCGGAAAAAAGTATATCAAATGAGCTTTCAATTCTTTATAGAATTCATGAAATGAAACTCATTTAAGATTCTATAATATGTATCAATTCAGTAACATCTACATTTACACTTGAACAAAACACATATCTACACAGAGCTGTAATACATGCAATGATACTAGTTAGTCTCAAAGTGGACATTATACACTCCTCCACAACAACACCGAAGCTTCACTTTTCACAGTAAATACAAGAGTTATCTCCCTTACCTGGAGGAGGGAATCCAGGACCAGGAGGGGGTACCCTTGGTCCCATAAAACCTGGGGGTGCATTACCCAGTAGTCCACCTCGAGGTCCCAACGTCATTCCCATTGGTCCCATATTACCTGGTGGTGGTCCCATTGGCACCATTCCATTAAGACCTGTAGGTGAGTCAACATAAATTGTGTTAGTTTAGTTTGATAGTTAAATTGGTTTCTAAGGCAGTTGGCTACTCTTTCAAAAATTTGCAGTCAAGATTTTCTTCCATTTTGTTTGAATCATTGGCAGATAGCTACTATTTTCATAAAATTCTAATTTTGTTCCCTTTCTGTTTGAATCATAACTAAGGAGATATTTAAGAAAGATCAGTATGTCCATTGTAAATATAATTTCACCAATATCTTATATATTCAATATATATACCAGTTGAGTGCAATCTGAATTCTTAAGCACTGCCTCCAAAGTTATGCAGTATGTTAAATCATTTTCCCATTGAAGCTATTAACCAATTAAACACATATTATATATTATCTGTATATCCTTTACCTTGCTGTAAGACTCGTCTTAGTTCCTGCACAGCCTCTTGTGTGTTAACAGGGTTATCTGTGCCACTCTAAAGATAAAATATATGAATGTTTTAACATTTGTTGTAAAATCATATCACAAAAGTACTCTAAATTGATAATTTATCAGCTGGAACGCTGTACTGAAACTTTGCAATAGATTATTTCTATATCTTCACATACCACAAGACAAATGGACATGAACAAAAACATATTTCTATTATACTATAAAACAATTTAGTGTGAAGAAATGCAGTTAATTGTTATTGTGTTGAATATAGAACTCTCCCATGTAAACAATGTAAAGTTTATATCTATCTGTGCAGTGACTCACCATTAAGTTAGATAAAAGATTTTGTACATTTGACAAGACAGGGCTATTTGGATCAACAGGTGCTTGGGAATTTGCCATAGCCTGTTGGTATTCTGCTAGCATGTTGGCAACATCAGGTGGTAATTGGAATGGAGCTTGTAACATCTGGTTATTATTTTCTACTGGTTGAGGCGTCACATTATTGGTAAGGCCATTCTGTGGTTGTTCAACAAAGGAGTATGTGTATTCTCCACCTCCGGATGCTTCCTGTTAATACATAACATAGTATCTTTTTAGTTTTGTGGTAGAGTCGATTATTACAGTTGTACTATATATTAATTAACTTATTTATGTTTAGGCAAACGTAGTATGCAGTATGCACAAAGAGCGGCGTACTTCCTATTACTTTCTTTTCTATTTAATCGTGTATCTCTATTAGTCAGTCTAACCCATTTGTGCCTCATATTACCCAGTGGTCAGTTAGTGATGTAGTGCAGGTAACCTTTTGTTTCGTTCCTGCTTAGGGGTCATTTTCATATCAAGAGGTTGATGCGACTAGACACAATATATATTCTGACACTGACATTCTTTAAAGACTTAGATGGAATCATTGTAGGGTGAGAACACAACTCCCTTTACTAGAGTGCTTCCACCCATATGTGTGTGCAGCTCTTTGCCACACAGAGGTATTACTATAAATCTATCTACTTACTTATTTTTAATGTCATTTATTTATAATTATTATTAAATGTTTTATAAAGTTTAACTGTTATTAAGACAGAAGATTATGAAATAGCATAAGCATTAATTGTCAATTATGTATATATTTTATTATGCTATAAAACGTTATGAATATAAGTATCAAGCCAGACATTCATTGTATAGATATTAAGCAACAATATTGTTTATGAAGAGATAAACTACCGGTAATTAACCATAACAACATTAGTAATATATTGCTGATAATTCTATGATATTGATCTATGATATTGATCAAATAAGCATTTGTATATTGTATATTGCTACAGTTTTATTTCTTATTGTCATTTTCAGATAGTCATGTGACACACCAAGTAGTTTTAAGTAGTCATGTGACACACCAAGTAGTTTTAAGTAGTCATGTGACACACCAGGTGATTTTAGATAGTCATGTGACACACCAGGTGATTTTAGATAACGTAGTCATGTGATACACCAGGTGATTTTAGATAGCGTAGTCATGTGACACACCAGGTGATTTTGGATAATCATGTGACACACCAGTACTGTACACAACTTTTATTAGCAGCTAGTATCATTTGGAGTTTTTCAGATTGTAAACAAATTTGGGACTGTTAATATTCATATTTCATTATTATTTGCTTTCTCTGCCAAAAAGTGCCAATATGTTATTTTGCATAAAAAATTGAAACTACAAGTTTGCACTTGTAGAAAGCACAAACGTTGATTTACATAAATAAAAGAATGCTATGAAAATAAACTAATTCTTTTAATGTACAATCCATAACTCATTGAAAGACATTAAATAAGATAACTCTGATTCACTTTTTATCACCAAATAGTACAAGACTAGATTTTTTATATAAAAATACAATTTCTTACATCTTCTAAAGGAATGAATTTAGGTTTGGAAGGCTCAACATCTTCTAGATCTGGTTCACTGGGCCCATCAGGTAACCTGTCAAAATCAAAAATCACAAATTTATCATTGTTTTTGTTTCATTGAAAAAAAAAGTAATAAATCTTCTTTTTTAATCAAGCTAAGCACCTATTAAATGACATAATTTTGTTGCACAAGAACTAAGACTATTGATGGGGATAGTGTTTGATTGTGGTGTTTTATTAAACAAACATGTCACATGTCAGGTTGTTACACAGATATGGTGGGGAACACAACAATGATTAACAATTGGCACTAAATCCTGTTAGCTTTTCTCCAACTTTAAAACGCTGTTCCAGAAAAATAATGATGAGCTAGAAGGCACTTTTTTTCATAATTGATAAGTGGTGATAAATCGAATTTGCCCCTTTGTGTTTATTTCTAGAACAAGCCACAGTAAGGGTTCAACGTAGATGATACAACAAGTCGAGCACTATGATGTGTTTATTCTGGAACAGACAGCAGTAAGGGTTCAATGCAGATGATACAACAAGTAGAGCACTATGTGTTTATTTTTGGAACAAGCCACAGTAAGGGTTCAATGCAGATGATACAACAAGTCGAGCACTATGATGTGTTTATTTTTGGAACAGACAGCAGTAAGGGTTCAACGTAGATGATACAACAAGTAGAGCACTATGATGTGTTTATCAAACACTTGCTCTAAATTCTGTGTAATTAATTAGCTCTCCTATGGCTGCTCTGCAGAGGAAGGTGTATGTGTACTGTTGTTGTTTACTTACATGTCTTTGTTGAAGAAGATAGCCTGTAACACACTGCCCTCTCTCTCCTTCTGTATGTTCTTCTCTATACTCTCTGTACCAGGAGTAAACTTAGACACTACGTCATCAATGAGATAAGGTCTCCTCCACTGTCAAACACAAACATAAATCATGTCTTCTGCACATTACAGTTGAACAACAAATAACCTTTTATTCACAAATTATATCAAAGTATTTCATTCACTGGAGTCATAAGAAACCCAAGAACAACGAAAAAACCACACCGAAAAGTGCTTTTATCTTGTGTTTATTATTTGCTTAATTCACTAGTTCTAAATAAAGCACAAATTCAAAACTCCACAATATATCTGCATGTGCTTTACATGATATGTAATGGCATTCAGTGTGCTGCTGATTTTGTTCAAAACAAACAGAAAACTCAAAATGTTAATATGTTTCTCTTTTTAATAATTAAAGCACATTACGGTAATTTCAAAAGAGATTTAATTGATCGCACATTATGGTAATTTCAGAAGAGATTTAATTGATCCCATTACGATCCATGTCTTTATAAAACTCATATACTTACAGGCATCTGTTCCTGCATGGTATCACTGATGGTACGTCTTGCAGTAGCCATAGCCTGAAATATGTCAAACAGACATTTTATGATTCACCAATCAAAACAGTAATGTCGTGATTCTCTCAACATATTGTAACATATATATTGTTCATGCTACAGTAGCCATATTCAGTACTAAAAATACCATGTTAGAAGTTATAAAACTATACAGGAGAAATATAGGACAACAGTTAAAATATCTTAATATGGGGATCAAATTAACTTTGAATAGATAAAGGGACATACTACATATATTGTACCATTAGTATAAGACAATGAACCTATTTTTGGGGTTTCTACCAAGACTAAGAGCTTGGATCTTCCTTCAAATGAAATTTTTCACTTGCATTATAAATATGTCAATGGGATATTTAGAAAAAGTTGTAATAGTTTGATGCATTTCAATCAAAATAAATAAAATAGTTTTTAACTATATTTATATTAAGGCTTGTCCGTTTACTTTTTGACTGTTGAATTTAGTCTTTGTGGTAAAGCTGTTATCATGCTAGATTCTAGATTATCTCGGATAAGTTGGTTGGCAAAGGAGTCAAATCTGAAAGATGCGCGACTTCATTGCAACAGAGGAACTGGTAGAAGCAACATTGCTTACATACCAGAAACAGATATAAAGATTCCTATATTTAAGCAATATTAGTTAATATTACCTTTCTATCCATCATCATTTCTTGTTTCTTCATAAAGTTAAAGCTGTCCTTCGGTCTATTCACATTTTCTGTAAAATAGATTACACTTCTTACTTTTCAACTGTTGCATTCAGTCTCTATGGTAAAGCTGTTAACATGCTTAACTTATCCTTCCTATTCATACATACCACATTGTTATGTTTAGCAAAAGAAACACTTTCAAAAGCAAGGAAACTTTACAATAATGCGAGGCAGGAATAAATGTTCAAGAAAGCACAAAAATATTAACAGTAATTAATATGGATTTGTAAATGAAGAACCAAAATCTATGTTAAACAATCTCTTACACAGCATACAGGATCCTAAATGAGTTAATGCATACATTATAAAGTTTAACAATTACTGAATGCACATTAACATTAGCTTTATTTACCTCTTTCTGTTTCATCCATATCAAAATAATAGAACTGCCGAAGCTTGGAATCCTCTGCCCAGGAGATATTTTTCTTCTTACGTCTTTTTTTGCTATTTGCCGTCTTCAATAGACCCTTCTTTTTCCCTGGCTCCAGTTCTTCTTCCGGTTCTTCTACTTCGTCTTCCTCTGTCTCATTACCTTTCTCATCTGTCGTTCCCCCTTAAATCATAAACATCAACATTTCATGAGATATCTTTGATACACTGCTTTCTTATCATCATAACAATTTTATTTTCACCACAGAAAGTGTGTGGGATGGCCCTACCTCTATTTTCGACAGACATGAGTTAGGTACTTTTTTTTCAATTTGGTAGCTAGCATTATTTATTTCTTAGCAGTAATTCTGGTAACTGATTAAAGAATTCCATACAGGAAATTGATACAATCTTGACACATTGATATGCTTGAAATTGAACAATTATTAATGTTAAAATTCTATAGTTGCAACATATTGGTATTTATTATATCTGATGGAGTTTTTACCTGGACCATTCTCTGTAGAATCTTCTTCCTTTTTAGGAGAATTTGAACCCTCAGTTTCTAGCTTAATTCTTTTTGTTTCAGATTCTCCATTATCATTTTCTGTTGAATCTTCTGTTTTTGTTTCAATTTTCATTTCTTTTTCGAGGGTGGGTGGTGAAGGACTTCTTCGTTGACCATTTGAAGGACCAGCTTCATCAGTAGTATTCTCAGTGGTCTCTAAAGTATCCTTGTAAAACTAAATAAAAACAACAACATTATTTTATCTTGTTTGTTTTGTTTATTGGGGTTTAGCACCCCTTTAACTCATTTTAGGTCATATAGAGATGATGTTTGCTTGCGACAGTATGCACTTATGGCAACTTTATAGTGCTGTCTCACTAAAATATCACGCTGCAGACACTTTGACATGACACTTCACTCAGTCACATTATACTGACACCGAGCCAATCAGTCCTTTTACTACCCATTAATGCTGTGTGTTAAGCAGGGAGCAAGAAAAGTGATTACTTTCTCCTACTCAAGTACTATGTTCAGACAGTGTTCGTATAACTATAGTATTACCGGTAAGTTAGTTTTCATTCAGTAGGGAATAAAAATGAACTATGTCAAAATCAAATAAATGAAATTTCAATTTACTGATAATATTGTCATGGTGATTTTAACCAACTTACTGAGGGTAATGTTGTCATGGTGATTTTAACTGACTTACTGATGGTAATGTTGTCATGGAGATTTTAACCAACTTACTGATGGTAGTGTTGTCATGGTGATTTTAACTGACTTACTGATGGTAATGTTGTCATGGAGATTTTAACTGACTTACTGATGGTAATGTTGTCATGGTGATTTTAACTGACTTACTGATGGTAGTGTTGTCATGGAGATTTTAACCAACTTACTGAGGGTAATGTTGTCATGGTGATTTTAACCAACTTACTGATGGTAGTGTTGTCATGGAGATTTTAACTGACTTACTGATGGTAGTGTTGTCATGGAGATTTTAACTGACTTACTGATTGTAATGTTGTCATGGAGATTTTAACCAACTTACTGATGGTAATGTTGTCATGGTGATTTTAACCGACTTACTGATGGTAATGTTTCCATGGTGATTTTAACTGACTTACTGATGGTAATGTTGTCATGGTGATTTTAACTGACTTACTGATGGTAATGTTGTCATGGTGATTTTAACCAACTTACTGATGGTAATGTTGTCATGGTGATTTTAACCAACTTACTGATGGTAATGTTGTCATGGTGATTTTAACCGACATACTGATGGTAGTGTTGTCATGGAGATTTTAACCAACTTACTGATGGTAATGTTGTCATGGAGATTTTACTGATGTAATATTTCCATGGCAATTATAATATTTACTGATGGTAATGTTGTCATGGTGAATATAATACTTACTGATGTTAATGTTGTCATGGTGAATATAATACTTACTGAGGGTAATGTTGGCATGGTGATTTTGAGAGCAGTGAGAGGTGATGTTGGAGAAGTAGGGGCGAGAGGTTTTGTTGTGGGAGTTGATGCTGTTCCATTTATAGAAGGCGATCTCTTCTTTCTTCTCATTCCACCTATTGTTCTATCTGGCATTCTTATAATGTCATTTATAAAACTATTGTCTTCGTGTATTGCATGAATAGCTAAAATAAAAGATCAATATCTCTTTATTCCACTATATCCATAATATTTGTATACAAAATTTGTAAAAGAATTAAAAAATATACATATGCCTCTTTGTCTATTGAATAATCAAAGAAAGAATCTTTTCTCAAATAATTTCTGCAGTAAAAAATCTAAAAAAAAAGTATGTTTGTTTCTATATTTTCTTGTTTAAAAAAAAACAAACAAATTTTTAAAGATGTTTTCTTTAATACAAATAGGCATTCAAAACATTAATTATAATAGTAAACCTATTACTATAAGACTCTTTCATACACTTGTGTGTAAGATAAGGATATTCCTACCGAGGGGGTTACAAAGTGGTAAAACTGAGGGTTTTACTTCAATTTGTAACCCCCGAGGGTGGAATATCCCTATCTTACACACAGGTGTATGAATGAGTATTTATCTGCCATAATATCTGTGTTTTGCATCGATTTACATAAGTTTGAAGCGATTGAATTTTGAGAAATGTACATTCGCACCAAGTTTATGCTGTATTTACTACGGCACAATTAAGAAGTAACGCAATTTGATTGGTTATTTCCCACATCACGTGGGTATGTAAGATAGATTTTTCTTACATGGCTTTCTTTCATAGGCAAACTCTATCTTACATAGCATGATATGGGAGAATTGAAGTGTATTCTATACAGATAAGGACTCGCTCACCTTTTGATGGTCTTGCAGCATGATTAAATCTGATTTTGTTGTGCATTTCTGCTGGAGATATATTGGTGGGTGAAGGCAGTGCAGGAATACCTGCTGTAGAAACATTTGGTGGTGAAATTTGTAATCTACATTTCTTTCCTGGGGGCTCCTCTTTGGACTGTGGATCAGACCTACAACAGAGATCATACCATGTTAACTTCTTAAAATTATAGTTAAACACCAGTACAATAAAGTGTGAAACCAGAAATATGCTATATCAGAGATGCTCAGAATATTTGTAAATAGTATTGCTCATGCATACATTTTATGTGCACAATCAATTCAAATATTTTAAGACTATAAACATTTGTAGACTTAAAACTAAAGTAGCCTATTCTCAGTTTAACTGTATATCAAGTCCAAGTGAAGTAAGGCGAGTTGCAGCATGCTTCACAGGAACTTGTATCTCAATATAACTGTATATCAAGTCCAAGTGAAGTAAGGCGAGTTGCAGCATGCTTCACAGAAACTTGTATCTCAATATAACTGTATATCAAGTCCAAGTGAAGTAAGGCGAGTTGCAGCATGCTACACACAAACTTGTATCTCAATATAACTGAACAATTTCATATCTCAATATGGAACCTAAATGTGATGTTTTTCTAAGCTTGGTTTATTTCTAATCATAAATCCATAGTTGCCAACTCTCCCTATTTAGGAGGGAGTCTCCCTATTTTTTACACACAATTTTCAATTTTGACATCAGTACAATTCCTAAACCTTGCTTATCAACTTTCTTTAACTTAGTGTATTGCACATAACTGCTAATATGAGGCAGTTTACACTACTTCTTTGTCATATAGGGCATTGTATATAGATATAAAAGACATTTTGCTACACGTTTTCTCCCCCATGAAAATTTCAAAAAGTTGGCAAGTATGTAAATCACTCTGATTATTGACTTCAACAACAAGTACAACTTACCCAGATCGTTTTGTTTGTGACTTAGAACTATCTTCATTAACTTCCTTTTTCTTCTGTTGCGCAACAGTATTGTCTTCCACTCCTATAAACATGATAAACATTATTATCAATAAACATGGTCCAAACATTGTAATCAACAAACATTGTGGTCAATCATCACTGTTATATTACTGCGGTTTAATTAAAGTTCATGATATCAGTTATATTGCAATGAACCATTATTTACTTAAAACAGAATATATACATTGTACTTGGATAGGAAAAATTTGATTAACAAAAAAATTGTCTTGTTATCTTCCACCTTTAGTTCTAACACAAACATTCTGGTAAGAAGGCATGCAATATATTTATATATACATTGTACAAGCAAATGAGGGATGAAATTCTTACCGAACATATTATCTAATAAACCAAAACAGATAATTCAGCGTAGAATGTGTAGATAGAATGATACTTACCAGTTGACCTGAACTTGCTAGGCGGTCTCTTGACTGTGGAAGCACGTTTTTTCTCTGGTTCTTTCTTCACTTCACTATTGTCCTTCCTTTCTAACTTAATATGTAATTTAATGCCATTACCAGAAGTCACTACACTGGTCGTACCGGTGACAGAGTTTTGACTAAGTTCTTCTATACTATTAGTGTCAGTAACACGACTAGATTCTCCAGATGTCTCTCGTTTTCTGTCTTTACTTTCCTCTTTATCTCGGTGATGATGGCGAGGACTATTCTTTCCCTCTTTGTTATGATGAGGACTATGACGTA
The DNA here is from genome assembly GCA_032359645.1 of Pododesmus macrochisma. Lineage (NCBI taxonomy): Eukaryota > Metazoa > Mollusca > Bivalvia > Pectinida > Anomiidae > Pododesmus > Pododesmus macrochisma. The sequence continues at coordinate 10,876 of JAUMGZ010163701.1, forward strand.
GAGCCGATTTCTCTTTGCTTTTATCCTTTTCTTTTTCATTATCTTTTTCGTTTTCAGTTTTCTTCTTCTTTTTTACACTCTTTTCTGAAATTATTTCAGGCAAATAAAATAATAATGACCTTACTCTAGCAAACGACAGACTATGTTAGTTAAACATTGGGAAAATTTCAGTTTTAATTAACCTGGATTCATGTAAAAAAATTAATCTATTTTTAGAACAGTTATCAGGAAATTATACTGCTGGACTAAATATGTGCAGGCAAATATCCACACACATGGATCCTAAGTGGACTTAACTCTAGAAAATCAAAAAATAGTTCTGGTGATCACACCTGAATCAGAAGTGTGACTAGCCTTATAACAATAAACAAAGCAATTAATGTAGCATAGCAGTAACATTGCATGGCAACCAATAAACCTAAATACATTGTACCGGGTATGCAATCTTTGGAAAATTCAGGAATCGAAAATCGGAAGAAATATAACAAGAAGATAAAAAGGGAATGATTAAAGTTTATCAACCTACCATCATTGACTTCATTGTTAGTCTTCTCTCTGATCTTTGTCATCCATTTTTCTACTATGTCAGATGACAGAAGTTTGACTTCTACAAGGAAAAATACAAAGTTACGCTACTTTTAAAGTAAAATGAAAGAAAACACAATAAAGTGTCAACTAAAATATCAAAAAGACGGCGAGTGGAATGTAAATAACAATGAGAAATTACTATGTCCTGATAAAAAACTGAATACCAGTTTAGTTTTAATTGAATTTTATGCATTACAATATTTGAAGTATCAACTTCTCAAAATAGTTCATTTAGGCCAGAGTTAAAAATATCTTTCTTTGGTGTAACCCGACATTAGATCATGGGAGAGGGACGGAAGGAAGGGAGAAAATTATATTTCTTGTTAAAAAAGTTGTTATGTTAAATAAATGCATCTTCGTCAAATAAGAATAAAGCCAATTATACAATTATAACTGTCTTTACAAATATCTACAATTAATTGTATTCTTTAATAACTCTCTGATAAATGCATTGATAACACTGTTAAGTTGACTAGATCAGTAAAAGAAAACACAAACTCTGAGGTGAAAAAAAATTCAGAAAAAATCGTCAAAAATTGTTGAGGGTCAGGCCTTTTTCACAGGGACGGCAGGGTTACGCCAAACAAACCTAATTTTAATTTTGGCCTTACATAGTAACTTCCTTTTTCAGTAATACAATTTGTGCATTATAATATTTGAAGTATCAACTTCTCAAAATAGTTAATTTACAGAGTGGCTTCCTTTCTCATTAAATAAAGTCTAAACTTTGATTTCTTTTTAAGGTTGAATGTTATCAACTATGATAGTTGAATACTTTTCCTTAAACATATCCATACATTTTAACATAAATTTCTGTTTTTACAAAAAAATTCTGCCTACTTTCATCTTCGGATTTCCTGAAGGCTTTTATTGTCTTGGCAGCACTGTTCTTCTTCAGTAGATTGACCGTGATAGGAAGCTGCTGATAAACCTTGAGTAATTCAATTAAGATTGGGGTATTGTCGCTCTCCTTACTATCCTCCAGCCAACCATTCAATGTCTCCCAACCTCCTACATCTATAAATCTGTATGTACAAACAAAGAATTCTTTAAATCTGTATACACCAGTGACACAAAGTGTATCTTCACAAATATATATGCCAAGTTGATTATCTTTAAATAAAATACATGTACATGTAAAAATTCTTAATAATTCTATTTGCACGGTTATAAATTATCGCGAGAATAAATACCAAACAAGTATTATACCTACATTTTCTTTTTGTATATAAATTATAATCTAGTATGTATATCATAAACAGAAACCTGCCATATAAAGGCTGATTAGACATTGAAAGCATTAGGATGTTAGTCAAATAATACTTACTTTTGTAAAACTTCAGGCGTTTCTGTTGCTCGTAATATATTTATATAAACACATTTACTGGCTAATTTGTTGGCATCTTTCATTAAACTGCAAAAATAAAATGATGACAAAATATAACAGCAACAAAGACAAATTTGCATATTATCAGAAGTTTCTAATTATCTATAAAGTACATTTAAAGTCTAACAATTGGACTCGCCAGGAGCCATACAGGAAAAATAAACATCCTTATAATATAGACACAATTTTTTAAGTCCTTATCAAACAATAATCTTTCATTCCTTTCATGTGTGACCATTCAATGAAATCAGTATAGTTCAGTCATTAATATAAACCAGTGGTTCTAAGAAATTATAGTCAGAAGACTGAGGCCAAGGAGAATATTGTTAAATGTTTTCAGACTTTGATTTCACTTTATATACTGGCTCCTTGGGCTTAAATTGCTAATCCAACATTTTATCTCCATGAATGCAAACCACTGAAGTTGATGTTATAAGTAGATTTATTCTAACAATTCTGACAGATCCTGTTTTCAAGTTGCCAGTCTTTGCATATAGATATTACATATTCAAACATATGCATTGTGTACCATAATGGATACACATTAGGTTTTACTAAGCCCAACTGTTCTCATTTAACAACAATTTACAATCAACTGAACATAAATGGTACGGCAGTATAATTACCTGCAAATTCTAACGGATTCACTTGGACCCTTTATAGCCCCGTTTTGAGTGAGGAGAGTAGAAAGTGACTTCAGGAGCTGGTGGGGATCAAGTGGAGCCTGCAAATACAAACAAAAATCTTTTAATTATCCGAGTAACTTCAACAATTGGCTCAATAGAATCCTAATCAATCATATGATACCCTGGAAACTGCTTTACAATTAACACATATTTTATCCATGGACACGGGGTATATCTAGTCAAGTTAAAACAGCAGAAGAACTTAATTATGCAATATCTGTGCACCTTTTATATGAAAGACAGTGATGACTTAACCTTTGTTCATGCTTAATATAATTCAGCCTTTATGTATAAAGCTGTAAAATTGCTCTTTTACAAAGTAATGTAAGATTGTTTTTTTTTTAGACATCTTATAATGAAATTGTGTTTTTCAATCATATTTTTCATATTGAAACTTTATTCTCCCTTGTGATCCTTGGGTGACATTTTTTTCAGTAAATATATAATCATGAGGGTTAGGTGTTTTCATTACATATCTAATGTCGTGGTGCAGTGTTTGTTTTTTTTAGATTTGTCCTTGTTATATTTCTCTGCTTCTCTTTTATATAATACATGGTATCATTTAACTACCAAGGACTAATATATGTTTTTTGAATTTGTATTTGTATTTTTTTTTTAACTTTTCAAGTTCAGTACCCTTTATTTTCTACTAGGCTGTAAATGCATTGAGCTTAGAATGTTTCTACTCAAATTGCTGTAAATGTACTGAAGTCTTAACATCCTGTAATATGCAATGATTTGCTGTAAATGTACTGAAACCCTAATATCCTTTATATTCTTATATGCTGTAAATGTACAGAAACTTTAACATCCTGAAATATGTTAATCATTTGCTGTAAATGTACTGAAACCTTGCTAACATCCTGTTATATGCAATTATTTGATGTAATGTACTTAAACCTTAACATCCTTTATATTCTACTATGCTGTAAATGTACTGAAACCTTGACATCCTGTTATATGCAACTATTTGAAGTAAATGTTCTGAAACCTTAATAATATCCTTTATATTCTACTATGCTGTAAATGTACTGAAACCTTAACATCCTTTATATTCTACTATGCTGTAAATGTACTGAAACCTTGACATCCTTTATATTCTACTATGCTATAAATGTACTGAAACCTTGACATCCTGTTATATGCAATTTTTTAATACAATGTTCTGAAACCTTAATATCCTTTATATTCTACTATGCTGTAAATGTACTGAAACCTTGACATCCTTTATATTCTACTATGCTGTAAATGTACTGAAACCTTGACATCCTGTTATATGCCATTTTTTAATACAATGTTTTAAAACTTAATATCCTTTATATTCTAATATGCTGTAAATGTACCAAAATCTTATTAACATCTTGTTATATGCAATTATTTGCTGTAAATGTACTGAAACCTTAACATCCTGTAATATGTTATTTGCTGTAAATGTACTGAAAATTTAACATCTTATTATTTGCAATTATTTGCTGTAATTAAATGTACTGAAACCTTTATATCCTTTATAATACAACTATGCTGTAAATGTACTGAAACCTTAATTTCCTTTATATTCTACTATGCTGTAAATGTACTGAAGCTTAACATCCTTTATATTCTACTATGCTGTAAATGTTCTCAAGTCTTAACACCCTATTAATATTCAACTATATAGATTACACATATTGAACCCTTAATACCCTTTGGCCATGTATATTATACAGACCCCTACATTGAACTTGTATATCCTCCATATTTAAACTGTGTAATATTACTAACATCCTCCTAATTTGAATTGTGTAACATAAATTATTCTTCCATATATATTCAAATAATATACACAACATTCCCTTTATTAAAGCATCTAGTTTTCAATTCAACCTGTTTAATAATATGATCTTACATTTTATTGAACTTATGCAACACAACCGAGTCATTAAATCAATGTTAACCTATGCTATTAAACATCCACTACATTGAACAGGTGTGACCAATTATCCTCTACATTTGAGTGTGATGTTACCCAAAGCTAAAAGCAACCAATGTTAACACTAAAATACTATACAATTGACATGCATTTAATATGACATCTAAATTCAACATGTCCCTAAACATTCTCTAAATTCAACGTGTACCAAAACATCCTCTTTATTCAACATATACTAAAATATCCTCTGAAATCAACATGTACTAAAACATCCTCTTTATTCAACATGTACTAAAACATCCTCTGAATTCAACATGTACTTAAACATCCTCTATATTCAACAAGTGTTCTAAAACATCCTCTAAATTCAACATGTACCAAAACATTCCCTAAATTCAACATGTGTACTTAAACATCCTCTAAATTCAACATATACCAAAACATCCTCTATATTCAAC
>JAUMGZ010163723.1:0-15901 GCA_032359645.1 Pododesmus macrochisma
CGGGTACAGAATCTTGGCGCGTCAAACCAAATTCTCACGTGTGAAATACGCTTCACCAAGCGTTAACGACAGCCCTGTATTGGAGCAAATTTTTACTAGTTGTTGACATCTGGCTAGTGTCCTAATTTTGCAGACTGCACTAACTAGTTAAATTTGGTTCTTATAAGTGAATTTTCTTCAATCTGTATAAAATATCTGGTTTCACTTGTTCCAACTTCTGCTTAAAAAATTCAATGGTGCACAGTGTTTCAACTAGGATTTTAAAAAGGCATGGTGCTAAGGCTAAAAAAAATTAATACTTTTTCCGCTAACAGCTTAAAAAACTTGGGGTAGGTAGGCAAATCTTTTTATTTTACTTTTAAGTTTTTACATAGATTATATAGAGAAAAAAGTTTCTGACTTTAACAGCGCTTGTCTGAAAATGGCATATAAACTTTTAGGGTAGGCACTAAAAATTAGGGTCGATAGGGTTAGCGGAAACACAAGTATTTTTTCTTTTGGCCTAACTCAACAAAAAGGGCATTTTTACAGGGTGCAAAGTAATTCTGCGAACCAAAACACTATATATACGTTTATTACATTAATATATATTACATCAGTTTAAAAAAGCTCAAAGTGAAAATTTATAAGAATAAAATACTTGCCTCTGAATTAAAAAATTAAAACTGCAAATAAAATCCCATAAAAGGGCAAGTCATTTTTTTGTGCTTTAAAATCGGGACATCAGCTCTCATGCAGAAAGCTGTAAGTCTTAAGAGTCAGATTCCACAGTTGTACCTTTTTCAAGAACCCACTTATACGTCTTTCCCTTGACAGCATTTTTGAGACAACCGACTCCTGGAATAACGGTTCACTAGAGAACACTTCCCTATATTGTGATTTCTAATCGAAATGTTGCACCTTTTGTTTTGTAAAGATCTCCACTGATAAGTATTTAAGATACTACCAAAAATGAACACAAAACAGCAGGATAGACTAAAAGACGATATGAAATCCGGTTTTCAGTACACACAGAAACTTGATGGAAAAACTTGCTCGGCGCCCTGTAGAAAGGGGTTGAGGTAGTCATGTTCATCCAGTGGTTGGTAGGATAAGGGTTGATGGCCTTTTTGAACATATTCTTAAAGGGACAGTTGACAAATGACCATAGATAGATGGAATTATCTTGTCAGATAAGAGAACTTTCTCAGACTGCACCAGTGTTTCATCTAGCCCCTATCAGTTTGATATGATTTGACCCTTATGAAAATTTGATTGCTGGAAAGACACAAAAACAAAGACCGATATGGAAAAAAAGAGTTGGGACAGCCATTGAAAATACACATTGGAATTGCTGAAATTTATTTTCGGAAGTGGGCCTCTCCCCCAACAGAGAGCTACCCCTGACCATAGGGTAATTTTCTCCCTTGTTACTACAAAGGGTAATTTTCTCCCTTGTTACTACAAAGGGTAACAAATTCATTTCCCTTTATTTATCACTGACTTTTAACTGACCAATGAAACAAGAATATCATTGTACGTGTTTCAATAACAACTAAAAGGAAATCACCAATCAAACAAACGGCTGAAAGTGACATACTCTGGCTCTGATATTTTAATTTCAGGTGAGGGAAGTGGAAACACATTATTTTTATTAGCATGATTAAAATATTGTCCTTCTGTAGTATACTGAATGGCATATTCCTGTTCCTTCATCCAGTTAATAATAATAACTTGAGCATATTCTGTACTGGACACCATGTTTTATACTTGAATATAGCAAACTTGGTATCATGTTACATGACTTTTGTAATAGTTGTTTGGTTATGGAAGTTGTTGCATGTTGTCTTTTAAAATTTGTTGTTGGTTGAATCAAATTGATTGATAATTTGTACATTTATAGGTTTAGGGGCTAAAGGTTGTTCGATCCCCAGCCATGTCACACCTAAGATGTAAAATTTAGGTAATCTAATCTTGCTCCCTGTTAAGCACTCAGTAGTCTAGATAAGAAGACTTGTTAGTTTGATATTTCAGCGAGATGGCGTTATAAAGTTGCTATCAGTGTGCACTGTCACAAGCAGAAATAAATATGACATAAACACGTGTTGAGGGACATTTGATTTGCTACAGTCCTATTGGCCCATACATTTGGAAAGGACTATTCGGTACATAATAGAATTTTGTTGTAAAAGTGTACGTGCACTGGTACAGCCCGTATAGCCAAAATAAAATTCAGATCTATAAAAAATAACAGAACTTTACAGTTTACACACTTTTATATTATATTGCTGGGCTAAATTAATTCAATACCTAAAACCTATTTGAAAATCAGAGGAAAAGTATCCTCCAATCAAAAGCGGGATATTTTCCTCTCACTGACTCCACGAGCAGTAGAAACAAAAATCTGCATACTGGTCCTTCAACATTTTCTAGAAGTAAAACTTATACAATTTTTCCACAGACTCGGAAAATATACAAGTTGACATTGTTTAATTATAATGAAGTTAAGTTAGTACTAGTGAGGTTCCGATAATCGGGGGTAAAAAAAAGTCGAAAGTCAATCGATTATGATGAAAAAATAAGCGCTCGATTGCAATCTCTAATGTTATTAACAGAAAAGATAATGAATGAAAAATGTAATTCATGCTTTGAAGTAGGGCTTTCATTGATGAGAAGAAACATCAATATATTGATGGGGACAAAATATCGATATATATTGTCTCTCAACGAGTGTTCTATAAAAACATGCATATTTGTAGTATTCCCATTGTACTGTGTGATTTTAAATAGAGTGAAAAGTCACTTTGTTCTTGTCAAGTTTTCCATTATATTCCGGAAATGCAAAAAACCTCCATATATCACTCTTGCTCCACCCCTAGATGTAAATTCTACTATCTTGTGAGACCAAGGAGGATTCGATATGCTGAAATTATATCAATATTGTATCGAAACAATGTTTACCGACGATACATCGATATCCAGCCTATAACTGATAGCCCTACTTTGAAGATGAAGGTTAATATTTATTTGAATGGGTAGCCTTTTAAATGACCTTGTTTAATATCCAAGTTTCATATATCAACTTCTTAAACAAAGATTTATCTTTTATTTTTCAGATAGATGAGTTTGTACATCAACACGAGCCCGATGTGACTTGTGATGTCTGGGAAATGCAAGTTTCCCTTCAAGGAATGCAGTGTTCCTAACGTTTTATTTATTGTCTGATTAGAAGAGCATGCAATCAGACATGACGAGGTGAGAACTATAATATCACTGCACATATTAATCATTCAAGAGACATTTTCAAAGAATAGGTAGACAATCAAATGAAGAAACTATAACATTATCACCATCTTGATAATCATATCTAGATGAATTAATTGAAGGTGTATTGAAATTGTAGAAGTAGGGGATAAGTCAAACTAGTAAAACAAATCCAATTGGAACGTAATGGAATGTTAGCTTTCCCTCAAATTCTGATAATATTATCTTGAAAAATATTTTATAGAACTGTTGATAAAATCCAACAGAATTATAAAATCTGCAGAGAACACTACCTTTTAAATTTTAACTAGTATCAGCTTCTTTCAAAGTCTATCTTTACCTGGCCTATAAAGAATACATTACAGGTAGCTTGTGTTCATCATGGTTTTGGGAGTTAATATTCAACCAGGTTAGTATTTAGGTGAAAATGAATAAATTTGAAGATTGCTGTATCAAATGCTTTAAAAAAAAAATGGAATTCAAATTTCCGTCATGAATTTTCTCTTTTTTTCAGGGCTGGAGGTGATGCCTCAACTAGCCCAAACAGGCTCAACTCTGCCAGTGAATACAACTATACTAGTGAATCTGATAATGAGTGCAAAATTGAAAACAACATTGTGAGTAGTTATTTGCTAAGTTGTATGTATTTCTTTATGTATTAAATTTTGCAGTAAAACTTTTAAAAGAAAGAGAAGTCTGTTTGCATTTAGTGTTTAACTGTGTACACAGAAGATTGCTTCTATTACAATGTGCCAAATTAATTTTTTTTTCAGGATGAATCGGCTGTCCTCGAGGATATTTCACCTACATCAACACCAATCTCCAAGAATAAGGGTCGTTCAACTAATCAGTTACAATATCTACTAAAGGCTGTAATGAAAACTTTGTGGAAACACACCTATGCATGGCCCTTTCACAGACCAGTTGATGCTGACAAATTGAATCTGCCTGTAAGTGTCTCAACCGAAGTATTGTTGTCAAAAGATTTTGGAATGCTTTTTCTTTTGTCTATCTTTTTACAAAGTGTTTTTCTCTATATGTTGCACAACTTGCAATTCTCTATATGTTGCACAACTTGCAATTCTCAATACATTGAAGGACAAGTTTACTTGGCATTTAAACTTTACTACAAGAACTTTCTAAAGTTGCATTTCTCAATACATTGAAGGCCAAGGTCATTAATTTCAGCATCTTTTTAGATCCCTCTAGTTCAGTGTCATTTAAGTTCTTCAAAATATTTACATCAGATGTAAAAATATCTAATTGACCATTCCGTTATGGAATGGAACACCTCTAAATGTTTGCAAGGTTCAAATACTAAAGCAAAATAGTAATTATCTTCTATTATAACAACATTTGTTTTCCAATATTACTCAAATATTTTACAGAAAATTAACTGTCCATTCAGGGACCAATCTAGGTTCATTTTGCTTCCGTTAAACGGTGCTTTCCCCTTAAGAAAAAGGTATCAAAATTCCCCTATTTCTCCCTTTTCTGCAAATTACATATTTGTATATTTTATAAATGCGTTGTTTTCCTATCCACGTAAATAGTAAACGATTATCGAGCAACAAGTGAAAATCATTGATCATTCTTGTTTATTTCCCGAAGTTCATGAAGCATATGATGTACCACATTGCTGCCAAGCGCAGAAGTGACCCTATATGATTATATAACACATCTGGAAAAAACTGAAACTAAAACCATGTCATGATCATGACGCACAAGAAAGGGTTCTACTTGAAAAACATCCGAGATTAATATGTGAAGGGCAGTCTTAAGATGAAATAAATGCTAGAGAGAAAAGCAAAAGAAATGTCGAAATATGAAAATAATTCAGTTCCTTCTGATAGCTTTATAAAAACAGCTGTTGAAAGGAGGCACAGGGGAGGGTAAACACGCAACTATGAGTGAAAAAGCCCAGACGTAGACTTGGTATTAAACAATCCCAAGCTCTGACAGTCTTAGATAAACCCAGTTGTCAAAAATAAATTCTGGAGACATAGATAATTCATTTAAATAACTGCAATTTGTTTTACAGACTTTTTATTTTAAGAAATAACAGATAGTACACATACATATCATGTATTCACATACACTACACAGATGATACAAGACAGTCAGCTTATATATTTTCCCCCCCAAAGTAGGGAAAAAAATTCCCCTTTTTTCCGAAAGGGCACTTTCCCCTAAAACCTAGATTAATCCCTGCCATTGTTGTAATTGTGAAATATGTGAATATATTCATTTCAATTGTGTGTATAAAATGCATAACAAGATTGTTTGTTAAATTACAGGACTATTACAAGATCATTAAACATCCCATGGATCTAGGATCTATAAAAAAGAGACTAGAAACTAATCACTACTTCTCAGCTACAGAATGTATCCAAGATTTCAATCAGATGTTCACCAATTGCTACATTTATAATAAACCTGGGGAGGTCAGTATAAACAAAAGTATACACATCAAAGCATATATGAAAAGCATTCAAAAGGTGTGTAGAACAGTGTAAAAAAAGAAATATTAATGATGCAATCATATTAATGTTGTTTCAAGTATTAACATGTTTATAGTCTATTAATTAAATATTTTGTTAACATGAAAGTTTAAATAGAAATGTACCACTGTATCAAACTTGCTTGTATTCATTTAGGCATGCATAGCTAAATACTACTTATATATCATATCATGTATATGTATTGAATTTGTTTTTTCAGGACATTGTTCTTATGGCACAAGTTTTGGAGAAAGTGTTTCTTCAGAAAGTTGCTCAAATGCCATCAGAGGTAAGCATGGTTTTAGTACTTGTTGTTTTCTTTCTGTGCTCCATTTGATTCATGTGTTGTACAGAATTTTACCTGTTGTCTAATCCCATTGTTACTTTGCATTGCATTTTGACAATAAAATATGTTAAATTCAATTCAAATACAGAATTGTATTGTCACTATTGTGTGTGTTGCAGTCCAAATACTGTTGTGACCAATAGTAACAAGTGCTTCAATACTTAAAACAGCTTTTACATTTTTAAGAAAATTCAGATATATTCTGTATGTCAAAAGAACACATGTTTTTGAGGTTGTAATTGGATGATACGTTGCCAGTTAAAAGTAAAATTGCTATTTACTGGCTTCTATAGACATTTTGAACAAAAATTTATGTATTTCTAATGTGTCTCCTTGTGTGCTTTGTTTGATTTTCTTTCAAAATTGTTTAATGTACAAATGGTGATTTTCAGTAGTAACACTGACCCTGATATACTTAAAGATTAAAACAATTTCATTTTCAGGAGAAGGAAGTAATCCCACAATCAAAGAAAAGTGTTAAGAGTACCAAATTCCGAGATATTTCGGATATATCTGGTGACCAAACAGTGGAAGGCAATACACCTAGTAAAGCTCTTGCTGCAAAAACTGCTGCATCTTTATTAGCTGATGCGATGCCGCCTGCAATCCCACCACCAGTCATGTCCTCTACCTCTATAGCCATCCCTTCAACAACTACTGCAGTGGCTCCAGCATCTACCACAGTGGTTACATCAGCTCCATCATCGCTATCATCGTCGGCAACAACCACATCATCAACCAATACTGTCATAGAAACAACTCCATTTAATGCCACACATAATGCCATAGAGCCAGCCATTCTTCCTCCAGCGCAACCTACAAAGGTAATAGACATTTATTTGAGAAGAAATTGCGTACTGTAGGAATAAAAATTTCATATTAACAGTCTTTGTCAGTGTGACGTTGGGCACTAGTCCAATGTCGACGACTAGTGAAATTTTCTTTAATTCTGCTATATATTGTATAATAGAATATATTATTTTGCTTGTTCGGACCAGTGCTTGAAAAAAAAACTTGAGGGTGCAGACTGTATTAAGTTGTGCTTTAAAAGGTAAGTCAACATTCCAAGTATATTGAAGATATCAATAAGCAAGATGATTCTGAAATTCACTGCTAAAACAAACTCCCGTTATATGTAAAGAACAAATATAAATAAAGAAGTTGAACAAAGATGCTATTAAAGATCTGCAGTTATATAGGGCATTCAGTTAAGTTTAGGGGAAATGATGTCTTGAATAAATGAAGATTCGTTTGTGGTCGTGATTTGAAGCTAAAATTTAAAATTTGAAACTGCTTTTTCTCTTAATGAATTATATTTCCTAATTTCAGACAAAGAAAGGTGTAAAACGGAAAGCTGATACAACAACCCCAGTTGTGGCTTCCTCTGTATATGACCCAGTATTTGAAACAAGTCCCAAAGTTGAAAAAATTACTCCTGCAAAGGTTACTCCAGCGAGGAGAGAGAGCAATCGACAGATCAAGAAACCAAAGCGTGATTTACCAGAGGAACAGGTTCCTGATCAGGTATTGGTAAAAGTCCTACCCCCTGACGAGATCACCAATAACAAAAAGGTATATGCATGGATCATATCTATTTTAATATAACAACTTGTATCCTATTTCACATCTAGATATGGGTTGTTTTGTTTTTTTTATAGAAAAGGCACTAAATTTTTAAAGAATATTTAACATTTTCTAATGCACTCTTTAGAAGATGTTAATTAAAATAGATTTAGTACAGAAAAATTCTTTGTTGGGTATGATCCATGTATATATGGTGCCTGTGCAATGTGTTTAAATGATTTGATAATGATCGTTAGTTTGCTTTGTTTTTAATGAGTAATCTTGTTTTTGACATGTATATAAGGATTGTATTGCAAGAAGACTTAGTAATGTATTTATTATTATACGACTCTTCCTGAATTTTCCCAATTATTAACCACTCAATATCCTTTTTTTCAGGCGCAGCATGGATCAAAGAACAAGAAAGGAAAACTTAATGTTCAGCTTAAATATTGTAGCAATTTCATAAAAGAATTGTTCAACAAAAAACATGCAGTGAGTTTTCAAATTATAAATAATTCTTGATGTATGGCAAACCAAAGGCTTGGTGTGACCTTTGTCGTACCAATCCAGCCTGCTTTGTAAACTTTAAAAAATAACTGGATTTTAGCTTGTGTTCATTGTATTTGGACTTGTATTGTAATGTCCAAAATAGTTCATGTAAGACAGAAAAGATGTATTGAACATTGTTGCTTAATTCAAAGATCTTGATTAAATGTGCTTTTACAGAAACCAGTTTTAAGTAGTGATAGTAATGTTGTTTTCTTTTCTTATTTGCAGAGTTATGCATGGCCATTTTATAAGCCAGTTGATGCTGTACTTTTAGGTTTACATGATTATCATGAAATAATTAAGAGACCAATGGATCTAGGTACCCTTAAGGTAAGGTTAACATATCTCGGGTTAAAGTGGCATATGGGATTGGTTGTTCATGATTCATTGAAGGTTTTTGACATTTTAACAAACAATGTCAACCAGTCAAGTGAACTTTTGTGTTTTTAATATCGTCCATGCCTGATTTTAAGTATGAAAATACTGACTAATTGCACCTTAGTAATTGCGACAACATAAAAACCAATTGTAAGCAACCTCAAGTTTATTGCAGGTTTTAACAGAATTCTTATCCATTGAAAGTTGACTTAACGATTGTATACATCGATGATAAAATAAATTCCTTTACTACAAGATGAAATATTTAATTTATATGCATTTCTCAATCATGAATGGTAAACTTTCTGACATTGGATATGTAAGAAATTTTTTACAAAAAGTAGATTGATTTTAAAACATGATTTTAAAATGATATTTATATTTCTCTTCAGTATAATGCCAAAGCAATTTCCAACTTTTATACGAGCAATTATACAATTCTGTCAACTGCTAAGGAATTAAGATTGCCCAACATTTTCTACATTTGTTGCTGTATTAGAATTTCAATAATAACTCTTATTTAAAACATGCTTCTTGACCTTGATAGCTGTACTTTGTTTCAGTCTGAATGGTCAGTATTGTAAAATGTGATCATACAATTTTTGCAGAGGAGGTATAAAATGTTTCGTTTTGTTTTTCAGAGAAAAATGGAAGCTAGAGAGTATTCTTGTCCGAGTGTGTTTGCGGAGGAAATGAGATTAATTTTCACAAACTGTTATCGATATAATCCTCAAGATAGTGATGTTGTGGTAATGGCAAAAAAATTGCAGGACGTTTTTGAAATGAAATATGCAAAAATGCCAGAAGCTGAACAAGACAATGGAGGATTAAAAAGTGATAGTGAAAGTTCTTCGGCGGAGGAATCGCCAACAGACGACGATAGTGAGGAAGAAAGGGAGGTCAAATTAAAAGAATTGCAAGAAACAGTAAGTATTTTACATTTACTATAGCTGCAAGTTTGGGGTAGTAGAAAATGACAAATATTTTTAAAAAAAATTTGATATTTATGTATGTTGTGTATGCAAAATAGTAATTTTATGATGCATTCATATAAATATAACTATGCAGGTCTCAAAGTCACTTTCAAAATGTAGGTGCCTTATGGAAAAAAAAAACCAGGAGCAAATTGAAAACATTGGGCGCCAAAAAGTTAAACCTATTTTAAGAATGCTTATACATCAAGAATTTGAGCCATCTATATTTGTCAAAAATTGAAAGAAAGAAAAGAGCTAATATGTTCCTTAATTTGTTCATGCCTACATCAGTTACATCAGTGAAAAATGGTTGCATCTTGAGAACAATATTTTATAATGTTTAATATTTTTATGTGCCATTAATCTGTACTTTTCTGTTTTTTTCATTTTGCAGTTAAAACAAATTCAGGATGAACTTCAGAAGTTAACGGAGGAACATATGCAAAAATTAAAACAAAAAACTGAACGACGCGAGAAAAAGAAATTAAAAAAGAAAAAAGTTTCTAAAGTTGATAAAAAGGAAGTAGTGTTAGAACCTTTAAATGTGCCATCACAGCCACAAACAACAGCAGCACAGGTGACAGCTGTGGACACTTCTAAGCCTACAAAAACACCGAAATCAAAGACACATAAAAATAAATCACCTGAACCAAAACGCAAAAAAGCTGGACGCTCACAGAGTGCAAAAAAGAATAAAAATGTTTCTGCAACAGTGGGACAACTGCCCCCTCCTTCAGTACCTTTACCCTTTGATAGTGATGATGAAGACAATGCAAAGCCAATGACTTATGATGAGAAAAGGCAATTAAGTTTGGATATAAACAAGTTACCAGGTTGGTAGTTGTTCACTTAATTACCCAGAGAGTATCTTGTGCTTTCTTGTACAAAATGTTATACAATGTGCAGTTGTGCATTGTTGGATTTATATTCACCTAAGTGAGGAGTGATGGTATTTAAGTTTTAATTTACACAAAGTGCAGTTATACATTGTTGTATCATATATTCGTCATAGCAAATAATGCTATTGTTCAAGTTAAATTTACAACAAATTAACTTGCTGTGAAAGTGTGGATTGTTTAAACATGTGATAAGATTGGTAAATAAGAGTTGTCTACTCTACTATTACTAGACACCATGCCATAGCTTGAAATAATTAGTCGCATAATTAGGCATACATATATAATTGCTTTGTGAAATCCGGAAATCCCTATTGATTTTGATCTTTTGATATATAATGTTTTGCATTGATTTAGGTCAGAGTCGTATAACTCATGGAAGACTCCCTTGATAATATTGACAAAGAAATATATTTTGGGGGAAAATGTTTGAGAACACATACTCTCAAAATTTTTCAAGTTTTACCTCCATTATTGGGCATAAGTCATTGCTTTACATTTTGTATAGACTTAAATCTATGGAGGTTATAGAAAAGTTACCATGTTTAATCCCAGTCTCTTTCAATTTTGAAAATGGATTGGTTCATGCCATGGATACATAAATAATAATGGTAATAATTAGTGATTGATGTAGGGTATTTTGAGGTCACACATTTAGATCAGTCACTATATACATTTGGCAATGTACAACTTGTCGGGTTTGCCTTTTTGCAATACATAAATTGGTCTGTGTTTCCAGAGTTACAGTATTAGTTCTAATAAACGCCGGTCTCCAATAATCCCCCCTACTTTGACGCCAAAACTAGGGACTTTTACCCCCCTCCAGTGGATTTTGTCAAACCTAATAATCGAGTTTATAGGAATATTTTCGGCGGGAAATCTAGGCATGTTTACGCTGTTGAATTGCTGGAATAGTGTGACATGATTATATAAGATTCTTTAATGTTGAAAACATCAATGATTTAATAAAAAAGAGCTTAGAAATTTTGTTTCTCATAAAGGCCCTCCTATGAAAGTTACCATGGTATTTTTGGCTTGTTTCCAATAATCGCCCACCCCCTACTTTTAAATTCTAGCCTGTTCTATTAATCGCTCAGGCGTTTATTAGAAAGAATACGGTATTTCTTTATAAATATGCTACCAATGTTTCCTGTTGTTTTTGTCACTCCAAACAACAAACACAGATGTGTTCCAGATGCCAAAATCAGTGTTGAACTAAAGCTTCAGTCAGAAATAGTTGCTTAACCACAAGACAAAGTCTAGTACTTGTAACTTATTGAAGACTCCCTTGATAATATTAACAATGAAAGATATTTTGAGGAAAACAGTTGAAAGTGTTTGAGAATGCGTATTGTATCCCCAAAATATATGAGTTTTACCTCCATTATTGGGCATAAGTCATTGCTTTACATTTTGTGTGGACTTAAATCTATGGAGGTTATAGAAAAGTTACCATGTTTAATCCCAGTCTCTTTCAATTTTGAAAATGGATTGGTTCATGCCATGGATACATCCAACACTATTTATAAATTATACCTGATTTTAACTACAACAATTAAGTAATTTATATTTGAATCTGATGTATTGTAATTATATTTGGTATCAAATATTCTTTGGAACACCTTCTAATCTCACTCTTATTTAAAGTTTACTACATGCCAGGATGCACAAAATTGGGACAGTATCTTGATACTTTTGCTTCTTAAGCTTCTTATCCTTCAAATTTTTTCAGAAATGTCAGATACATGTCACTACTACTGATGCACATATAAAAGATTCTGTTGCTCACACTGTTAATAAGATACATATGTACCTGCTGTCTTGCATGCAGGTCATAGTGCACCAAGTTTTAAATCTTTGATTCTGACACATTTAATAGCTTTATTACAATTTCTCTCAACAGGGGATAAATTAGGAAGAGTTGTGTATATAATACAGTCCAGAGAACCGTCCTTGCGAGATTCCAATCCCGATGAAATAGAAATAGACTTTGAAACATTAAAACCTTCTACTTTACGAGAATTGGAATCTTATGTGATGTCGTGTTTAAAAAAGAAAACTCGCAAGTCGTACAGTAAGTATACAGGATTTATTTCATGGAAAAGTTATTGGAAGATGATCAATATATTGATCTAACATGGGTAGAAAAAATCTTTTGGATATCGTGGCATGATTGTTGCTGGTTTATGAAGCTAAATGAGATATGTAATGGCAGATTGAACACAACCTCGCATTAGTGAATATTATTTCAGAATGCTAGTTATAACTCTATCCAATAAAGAAGAATAAAGATTGGTTAAAAATATACATTGATTTTCAAAGGTTTTTAACAACAATTTTGTTATATAGCAAAAGGCGTGCGGAAGTCCAGGGAGGAAGCACAGAGTGAGAAAAAGAAAGAACTAGAAAAAAGATTACAAGACGTGAAAGGAGTTTTAACTGGGGGGTCATCAAAAAAACCTAACAAAAAAGGTAAGCAAATAAATATTTGTTCAATGTATGAACCAAAACTTCAAATTGAAATTGCAGATTTGTTTAATCCGAGATAAGTAGCCTTAATTTTTTTTAACCCAATATATCTATATTATTTTGGAGAGTCATTAATTGCTCTTAGCAGTGACTTCAATCTTTGAAGTCTATTGCAAAGCAGCCATGTTTAATCCAAGTCACTCTCAGTTTTAGAAACTGACTAGTTGTGGGACTATTTTATCTCTACCATGAAGATTTGATAAAATTTACTTTGTTATTTGGTTAGGTGAAAAAGTCTTTAGAACTTGGATCCCATAGAAAAAAGTCATGAATTGAAGAAAAAAATTGATTAAGATTTGAGTGAATTTTTTTTTTGCATAATAAAAAATGTTGAAACTCTTCTTGTGAATGGAACATAATGGGTTTTGGTATTCTTTTTTAACCTTTCTTTTCAGGAGAAAATTCAACAGATGCACCAGGATCGAGTCGACTCAGCAGTAGTAGTAGTTCTTCTGGTAGTGACACTAGTAGTGATAGCAGTTCTTCAAGTTCTTCCGATTCCAGTGATTCGGAGTCAGGTTAGCCTTCTACTCTAAATTGCAAGTTTAAATGTGCCGTTCAAAACAAAAAAACCGAAATCTATTCTTGAATAAACAGGCAGTACCAAAAACCGATATTTAATACTAAAGGCATCCATGGGATGTTGTCAAGAGACATTCGAGAAAATTGAACTGAGCAGTAAATATATCCAGATTAAAAACTTACACTTTAATTTTTATACCAAGTGGGTCAAGAAATCCATAGAGTGTCAGAAGGTCATTTTGAAATAGAGGGTTTAGCCAAGAGTGCAGAATGTGTCAATTGTAGGGGCCAGTCACACAGAAAATGTTTAAATATGTATGTTTTGTTTCAATAATATGTTTACCTGTGATCCATGTCAACTTTACACCATGGAAGAGCCATAAGAACACATGTTTTATCATTTTATACTGATGCAGGTATACATCATGTTTCATTTATCATTTGTATGATTATTCATAAGGTGCTTTTATTTGTGTTCATCAAAGTCAGTGTAGTGTTTGAAATACCAAGTAGTAATGTGTCTTGGGAAACATTAGCCATATTTATTGTGTGATGTAGTACTGATGTTTGTTTGTTGAGGTGTTTTATGTAATCCACTTGTAAAGCAGTCCATTGTATGTTTGTGCACCACCCATCATGAGTGACAGTGTAGAGAAAATTGTGAACAAGTTTTATAATTGAATAAAAGATCATGTGAATGAACAATTTGTTAAGTATTTAACGCTCACAGGTACAAATTGTAAATCATGTCTTGGAAATCTTGTAACTCACGGGACCATTTGCACAAAGCTTAGAATATAATTCATAATTTGGCAAAACTGGTGAAAATTAGTCGCAGAAATTGCTGATCTCAATATGAAATGGTTAATTTTCTATTAATGCCTTGAGAAAATTGAACAGAATTTCCACCATTAAATGTCTTGGGTGATTAAAGTCATGTTACCTGTGAGGGTTTCTGTTGACAGTATAGTCGTGCAAGTGGAAGGTATAGAAAAAAGTGTAGACATGTTTGTGGAAAGTTCTTAAAAATTTCAATCTACATTGCAAGACTGATAAAATGTAATGGAAAGTAAGGGGGGCAAATATGTGACACATTGGCTATTTTAATGCGGAACTTTGTGTATAAATTTGAAAAGTCTATTTTTATCAGATTTTATCTCGTTAAATGATAATTGAGAGTCTTGTGTTACCGATTGAAATTGTAAAGAAAGTGGTGAGCTGGCCTCTTTTCAATCCTTTGAACAATTTACACATCTTTGCACTCCAAGGCTACGATTGGTGTTTTATGTAGCATTCCTGTTTTATATTGTACAACAACGTGTTTGATCTGAAGTGAAGAAGTGTTGCAGATCAAGCCTTGATGCATGAAAGATTTTTAAATTATTTTGTTTAAAGGTCTCTAGTATTGGAATTATTGTGGCCCTATATTTTAACGTGTTTGTGATGTGCTCTGTATCATTTATTTTAATATTTTCTACAAAGAATGTATATAGTGGTGACAAATCTCATGCCTAGGTATATATACAAGTTTTGTATATAAATATATGCATACACTTTTCTTTTTTTGTACCATGTAGTCTCGCATCTCATTGATGTACATAGAATTGCATATATATCATTTTGTCGTGGTACATCTTGACTCATGTGAAATAAATGATAATAACTAAGAATCTTGTGTACTTTTGTTGTTTTTCATTGACAGCATTTTTTGTGTGGCTGAGCCTCGATGTAGTCGCATTCTGCATTCCATGCTAGATCTTCTGCGGGTAGACATGTTTTAGGTTATGTAAAGGGTGGGCAATGAATTTATTGTAGGGTATTTTAACCATTCACTGAAAAGGGTGGAATATTTCTGCAGAAAATTTTTCCTGATACGGATATGCTGACAACATTCATTGGTAACAGGTATATACAGGTAAGATAAGGTACTGTTTATTTGACATGTTCACACTCATATTTGTATGTACCTGTAACCACTGTGCTTGTCGAAATGACAGTTCAAATTGATATATATTGTTCAATGAACAGATTATGCTAAATAAACTACACAGCTTTACAGCAAAGACAGAAAGAGAACTAACGTTGTTAATGAAAAAGAAAATATCTTTAATATCAATAAATTGAATGCAAGATTTATTACATAACTTTCTTTGATAAATAAACTACACAGCAACAGCAAAGACAGAAAGAGAACTTACATCGGTAATGAAAAAGAAATATCTTTAATATCAATAAATTGAACACAAGATTTATTACATAACTTTCTTTGATAAATAAACTACACAGGCAACAGCAAAGACAGAAAGAGAACTTACATCGGTAATGAAAAAGAAAATATCTTTAATATCAATAAATTGAATGCAAGATTTATTACATAACTTTCTTTGATAAATAAAC
>JAUMGZ010163734.1:0-28090 GCA_032359645.1 Pododesmus macrochisma
TGAAATTGGTCCAGAGGTTATGGAGAAAAAGTCGAAAAATATGAAAAGTTTTTGATGACAACAGACGGAAAGATGGCGGACAGAATTTGTATGAGAAAAGTCCACCTTGGACCTTTGGTCCAGATGGACTAAACACTGAAAGATGTCAAAGGGTGGGGGGGGGGAGTAAGTTGTAAGGGGCATTTTTGTACTCAGGCACCTGTGACTAAACCATGGAACAAACAATGTAAATGGATCAATTAAAATAACAATAATATTCTCTTACCTGCTTCATTTACATCAAATACAATAGCAGTCGAACGTCCAACTTCATTAATGGCATGGCATTTGTAACTGGTAAAATCATTATCATTGTTAGCATTGACAGTGTATTGGATGGTTGTTTGACCGACCATTTTCACATTTCCTTTATACCACTCATATGTGTTAGCTCCTGGATATGCCACATTCCGACAAGTCAAGACAGTCGATTCTTCTCTGGACAGTGTTATTGCAAGCTCAGAAGCTGTTACTGTACTTACTGGAAGGTCTGTAAAATATAGTAAGAATATTCAATAAATTTGGGTAACTTAACCATCTTGGAAGAAAAAACTCTTTTCTTAAAAAAAACAACATTATTTAAACAAAGAAGCACAATGAAATACATTGTTTAATGAAATTCTTAGATTGTCTAGAAATTATTTAAGGTAAATTTAGACTCATTGTAGAGCCATATCAATCAGATGATGGAGCACACAATAATTAAGCAGAAGAGTTGCCTCAATTCTTTAATTAAAACTTATAATCAAACATTTCTCACATCTTATTGTTACATTCAAGTAAGCACTCTGAGATCCAACAGTGTTTGTAGCTAGACATCTGTATTGTCCAGTATTTCCTCTCTCAGCGTTGTTTATCAACAATTGTGCTGGGTTGTTGCTGGCCGTAGCTACCTCACCCACATCCTTGTACCACTTAATAGTGGGCGCTGGAAGTCCAGTGGTCTCACACAAAGCCAATAATTGCTCACCATTTGTCTTGACCAGTGAACCTGGTACAACACGAGTATTTGTAGGGGCGACTAAAATATAAAAGTGGTTATCATTCTATTATTTCTTATATTTAGCTATCTGAAAATTATACAATTTCATTTATTAGCTAAAATAAACTACCCTGGTAATTGGTCCACACCTCTCAATCTGAATATGCTCTCTGTCAAATTGCGTTGAAATCTGTCACATAGTTTAAGATGGTAAGTTGAAAATGTTAAGAGTTACATACAAATGTATTTGTCTTTTGTTGAACTTTCCTCTTTGTACCCACGCAAGAAGATTTTTGACCTTCTCGCCGTAACTTGAACACACTTAGCTCTTCATCCCTAAGGTTACAATGTATGTATGCAAGCAGCAAATTCTCACTAATTTCTTGTGATAATTTAAATGATTTATAAACTTTTGTCAACTTTCATACTCAGGCTGGTGGAATCCCATGGGGTCAATGAAAGCTGTACCATTTGAACAAGTCTGAATACCCTTCCCTAAATCTCTGTAAATGCCTCCTGCTAGAGATTTTGTGGAAATCGTGCAAAAGTGTACATATTTGTTAGTAATTTGAAGCTTGACTCCCAAATATGTACCAGTACTGGTAATCTTGTTTTGATCCCTGGAGGTCCAAGCCTTAAACAAACTTAGTTTTCCATGCCGCCAGATGACTACATATGCAAACATTAGGCTTGATTAGTTCTTCCAAAAGTATTTTGTATGTTTACAGAATACATCTTTTATTTCATTTTGTATGTTTACAGAATACATCTTGTATTTCATTTTGTATGTTTACAGAGTATATCTTGTATTTCATTTTGTATGTTTACAGAATACATCTTTTATTTCATTTTGTAATGTTTACAGAATACATCTTGTATTTCATTTTGTATGTTTACAGAATACATCTTTTATTTCATTCAGTTAACATCTCTTTAACTCATATTTTAGTCATATTTGGATAATGTCTGCTTGTGACAGTACACACTGATGGGGACTTTATAATGCTGCCTAAAAGAAATATCATGCCACAGACATATTGACATGATACTTCACTCGGTCGCATTATCCTAATACTGACTGAGCAAACCAGTCCTTCTCCTACCCAGAAATGCTGAGTGCTTAGCAGGGAGCGAGAAGATTGCCTAATTTTAGCATTTAGGTTTGACGTGACAGGGGATTGAATCCCTGTCAACTGCAATACAAAGAGAACAATCTACCACTGAGCCATCACGCCAGTCTCATATGACATGTTTACAGAATATATTTTGTACTTCACTTTGTATGCTTACAGATTATATCTTGTATTTCACTTTGCATAAAAAATGGAGAACCTTCCCTTTCAAAAATATTTCAAAATGAATATACTTACAATTGACAGCTAGGGTTGTGGTACCACTTTGCCCTGTTCCAATACTATTAACAGCAAAGCATCTGTAGGTTCCTGAATGTGAACTTGTAAGTTTATTGATGGTAAGTGCTGGAGTTATTATTGTTGATCCAGTGTTTCCACTGCCAGCCGCTGTAGAAACATTGATACCAAAACCATTGATGATCTTCTGCCAGTAAACAAGGGTCACTGCTGGGTTACCAGTTACATTACATCCCATGGTCAAAGACTGACCAGCATTTTGGGTATACACATTTCGTGGAATGATAGCAGAAGGAACTCCTGTTTGAAGTGGTGAAAGATTAAAAAAAATTAATGTTTAATATCCTACATTAACACATTTATATATCAATGTTGAGAATGTTTAAAGATTATAAATTTTATTCTAATTGAAAGTAAATAAAGAATATGAAAAGAAACTTGGCATTGCACATTTTTGTGCAAGTCAATTAATTATGCATGCTAAGTTTAATGTTGCAAAAAGATGAAAAAAGTTGAATATTTTCACATCAGTTATTCGAGTGATTTAGCTTTGTTTGATTCACATATTGTAAGATAGAGGTTCCTATGATATCCAGAAAGTCTATATTTTTGAGGTTTCTAAAATACAATCACCCCTCTTGTAAAAGTGAATGAAATGAAATATAACCTTAGTACATCATGTTACCTAATATTAAACATGCTCAGATACATGATGTTCTCATCAAGACAAAATCTATGGCATTAAAAATGTTCAGGGAAGAGACAATTCTCAAGTTGGCATCATAAGTTGAAGTGAATATATTTGGCACGCATAGATATCAACATAAAATGACACGTAAAACAAAAATATAGCTGGAAAATTGTATGTCATAATTATACTGTAAAACATTTTCAACACAAATGATATAAATATTAAGATTGCAAAAAACTAGATGGCATATAGTCCAATCCCAACAAATCTATTAAGCTGCGTGCAATTATTAGGCAATTTATAGTCAGCAACAAAAAAAGTACATGCTTGGGCAAAAAAAATGAAGCAAATAAATTCAACCCTAAAATCTGTAATGAAAAATCCAAAATTATTCTGTGAACTGCACTGTCAAAAGGGTGGACAACCCTACATAACTGCAATGGAATGTTCAATAGTAGAAATATTCCATAGTTATCTGTAAGGCCAACAGCCCTACATAACAACAATTGTAGCAGGGCTATCATTCATTCTGGATTATACCATTACGCTCAATAGGGTTGAAATTATATTAATAAGCTTTCAATGTTTGTGTTTAAATATGTTTAAAAGCAGTATGCAATCAAAAGCAATAAATCTTTAACAGCAGTAAGAACTAATGCAATAAATTGTTTCACTGTAAAAAATATACGTTGTTAGATCAAGTTGCCAATAGGTTATCAAATTGGTTGCCATTGAGTTGTTTATTGATGTTATGGCCAATTTTAAGTTCTTGACTACATGTTTTCTTTTTTGAGAAAATGATATGACATGTATAGGGACACCTTTTTCACAAACATTTCTTGACCTATTAAGATTCAAACTCACAACAGTAATCTTAGAAACAAGAGGCCAGATATCAAACTCACAACAGTAACCTTAGAAACAAGAGGCCAGATATCAAACTCACAACACTAACCTTAGTAACAAGAGGCCAGCAATCAAACTCACAACAGAAACCTTAGTAACAAGAGGCCAGCGATCAAACTCACAACAGTAACCTTAGTAACGAAAGGCCAGAGATCAAACTCACAGCAGTAACCTTAGTAACAAGAGGCCAAGGATCAAAACTTGCCATTGTAACCTCATTAACAAGAGACCTATTATTAAAACACAATTACAACATCACAAACCCAAAACCAAGTAAAAATGTATTCAATGGACAATTGCATGTTTTTTAAGGTAGCTTTTTGTGCATTGAACTTTCATAAAATATCAAAAGAACAAAGTAAATGTGTTGATTATTGAAAACAGAGCAGGGCTATTACTACAACATTTAGCTAACCAAAACATCACCAGGACTGAAAAAAACCCCTAAAATTAGCAAACATAATATCTCAAATTTCAAATGGTGTGTTTTCTGACCTTTATACAAGCAGATGTACATAATATCAGTAATATTGATTATAAATGGGTATTGGGGAATAAGCAATCTTTTTTTTCTTGGAGACTATCAAAAACGATATGTTACACTAATATGGATTGGTCTTCTGTTTACTTGACAGATGCAGTAGGCATGCATGGTGATTCAAAGGTATGTAAACCACATGTTTTTTGGACGGTTTGTTTGCTTGTTGAATTAGAGCTTAACGTCACTTCCAGATTATTTCACGGATATCGTGACAAAAGACCAAAGAAGAAAAACCAAATAATAGAACAGGAACAGAAGCAGCTACAGGAACGGGTAATCAAAGCAATATGGATAGCTCAGAAAGAATGATGAACACCTGCAATAGCTTTTCTTCTTACTCTTTTATCCAACCTTATATTAAGATCTTTATTGTGCCAGAGAGTTGATAATAGGTTTCTGCCAGCATAACTATCCATGTCACCCTCCTGACATGTACCACAATAGTGTCAAGCACAGGGAAAATTTTTCTGGATGGCCACCCCAACAACTTTTACAAAATGGCCACTCCAACAACTTTTACAAAATGG
Organism: Pododesmus macrochisma; assembly: GCA_032359645.1. Lineage (NCBI taxonomy): Eukaryota > Metazoa > Mollusca > Bivalvia > Pectinida > Anomiidae > Pododesmus > Pododesmus macrochisma. Next base: position 5,057 of record JAUMGZ010163734.1, read on the forward strand.
CCACTCCAACAATTTTTACAAAATGGCCACTCCAACAACTTTTACAAAATGGCCACTCCAACAACTTTTACAAAATGGCCACTCCAACAACTTTTACAAAACAGACTTCCTAATAACTTTTACAAATCAGAAATCCTCACAACTTTTACAAATCGGAAATCCTCACAACTTTTACAAATTGGAAATCCTCACAACTTTTACAAATCGGACATCCTAACAACTTTTACAAATCAGACATCCTAACAACTTTTACAAAATGGACATCCTAACAACTTTTACAAAACGGACATCCTTACAACATTTACAAATTGCAAATCCTCACAACTTTTACAAAACAGACATCTTAAACACCTTTTACAAATCGGACATCCTAACAACTTTTACACAAAATAAACAAGCATGTCACATTCTGATGTGTTTCTGTGTGTATGTACAATGAATATTAGTTCAGTCTGAAAATTCAGACAGTATATATATCTTTTTTAAGAACAATTCTTGGTCTATGCTTTTAATTCTAGAGTATCAATGTATAAATCTACTTGAAGCTACTATTAAAGCGATATAAATAAAGATATAAAGTGACAGCTGTTCCCAGGTTTGTTACCATGCTGCATGCTGGGAAAAAATTAAAAACAAAATTTAAAAAATTTCAAATGCTTATACAATTAAAAAGTATGACAAATGTTGTGTAACATTAGACCCTGAAGGCTGTATAAAAATAAATTTTCATTCAAACTTATCTTTCAATACATCAAACTTTAAAGGATTCTGGTACAGTTTACAAACTAGCATTAATAGAACAGTGTTTACAGAAATGTTGAATTTCAATAAAAAAATAAACCATGTACCTACAAACTGTAATACTGTTCTTAATATAAATCAATTTTTCTTCAAACATTTAATAACCTTCTAACTGTCTCCAAGGATTTCTCTTACATCATTTGATAACATATAAAACTTACTCTTGGTAGTAAATTATATCATATCAAAGAATCCTTTCATTCAGCAGATAAGAGACAATTTACTTTCTACAAATTAACTAGCTTTAATAGACCTTGTTACTAAACAATGTAAGTAATCAAAAGTAAAAGCTCTGCAGTTAGAGATTAACAAGTGTCGTTACTGGTCTTATATGTACAAAATATGAGTCCTATCTAGTTCCTTATAAGGTTTACAAATTGTTAAACAAACACCAATGTGCATGTAACAATATTAACATTGACTCCACCAGTTTAATTCAGTATTGATTTATAGAATGCAGCTGTTCATAGTCCTTTTGTGTAACACATTTAATGTAAAACCAATTAAAATGTGAATATACACCCCATACAATAGTCTACACTCATGCCCCTCCATGCATTAAACAAAATACAATCACATTCCAGTCAAATAGTTGATAAGAAAAACTCCAATATACAGTTGTTCTAATTATGGTATCTATGAATTTAAAGTTAAAATCTATAACTTTACCAATGACTGTGAACAAAATATAATATTGAATACAATAAGAATATTTCACTCCAAATAAATGTACACAAACTATTCAAAACAATTACTTACATATCTGTCTCAAAATTATTTTATGAAAACTTTCAAAACATGTATCACAAAATGAATTCAAATAAAAGAAAAGATTTTTTGTTTTAAAACTGGTAATTTACATTAAATTCAGTTATTTCATTCAGTTCATTAAAGCACCATTTTTTATTTTTTAAATCATTTGACATGTAAAAAGAAGAGTTTGACGTACCTCCTGTTACATATAAGTATATTGGATCACTCTGTCCTAGTCCAACACTGTTAACAGCCTTACACAGGTAAGACCCATGGTCATTGTTTTTGGCTGAAGCAATGACCAGTGAGGGGCTAGACAAAATACCACCCGTATAAGTAGTACCATCGATGGCCACATCGGATACCTGTCCACCTTGATTTGTATGTTCCCACATAACGATCGTCGGAGCAGGTGTGCCAGAAATGGCACAGTTAAGAGTGACTTGGTTATCTAGAGCAATGCTGTATGACAGTTGTGAAGCTGTCACTGTTGGAATATCTGAAATAAAAAAAAAATGGATTAAAATAAAAGTTATATACTGATGGAGTGTCTGAAATATATAATGGATTGGAAAACAAGAGGCCCATTGGGCCTTAACATCCACCTGGATACATTAACAATGCAAGATTGTCTTGCAACAAAGATTTAATATAAAGGATTATTTACAAAACCAACAAAGTCAGTACATTTTATATATACTAGCTTAAAACCCAAGAATAGTATTTTTAACTCGATATGCTTTGTTATATGCAATGAACAACTGTCAAGAGTTTTATGAAACAGGTCAGCCAATCACAAGTAGAAATTAAAACAAGAAGTTGAAAATGTTCCAATCAATCAGAAGCCAGTTTGGCCATATTGAATGGAATTTGGAAACACCAAACACTATTCTGAAAGGGGACCATTCAAGGAACATGTACATCAAGTTTCTTGAAAATCTGACCAACGGTTCTTGACAAGAGGTTGAAAATGTCCCAGCTAATCAGAAGCCCTGGTGGCCATTCTGGATGGAATTCGGCAATATGGATCACAATTCCAAAAGGGGATCAATGAAGTTTGGTCAAAATTGCTTCAATAGTTTGTAAGAAGAAGTTTAAAATGTGAAAGTTAAAGATGGATGGAAAACGTACATATTGGTATAGGAAAAGACAGTCCAGATGGACTAAACAATTAAAACAAAACCTGAAAATTAAATACTTCCAACAAAGAATAGGATCAAGGAAACAAAGTAATACAGAAAGATAAACAAGGAAGAGGCATGTGGGCCTTAACATTCACTTAGACACTTAAACAGGGAAGTTTTCATGAAAATCAGAAGTCAAAAGGGATTAGCCAATCAGATGTGTGATGGCCATTTAGTATTGTGTACATTAACTTCAGACATGAACCTGCAAGCAGATCAAGAAAGGAACATCTACATCAAGTTTTGTGAAAATTTGACCAACATTGAAAGAAGTTGAAAAGATCTCAGCTTATCAGAAGCTTATATAATGGAAACCATATTGAACGCAGTTCAGCAATGTTGGATACAATTCTGAAAGAAGACTTATAATGTAACAAACATTTACATCAAGGTTTGTGAAATGTTCAAAAAGTTGAAATTGTTTCATCCAATCAGAAGTATGGCAATGTCAGACACAAACATAAAAGGGACAATGCTTGGAACAAGTTCATTAAGTTTGTAAAATTCTGGCCAAAAGTTCCAAGACAAAAATTGGAAATTGTCTCAACCAAACAGAAACTAATTAATGAAACAATGTTTGATAAAAATGTGAAAGGTGACCATGCAAGAATCATCAATAGCAAGTTTTCTAAAAATTTTGTCAATAATTTTTGACAAGAAGTTGAAAAAGTTTCAGCCAATCAGAAGCATGGCAGCAGTATCTGATGGAGATCAGCAATGTTGGACATCACTATGCATGAAAGGAGGACCATAGCCACAGCAAGTTTTGTCAAAATTACCCAAGTGATTTTCAAAAAATATAAAAATGTGAAAACAGATTATGATGATAATGGCGTATGGATTGGTAATGAAAAAGTAGATTTGGATGTTTTCCAGGTGGATTAAAAAGGAACATTATACTGCCCAAACAGTTGTGAGAAATGCACTGTTGAACATTTTACTACAAAAGTTAACTTTAATTGATTATTGCCATCATTTCAGTTGTCATACTTTATATATAATTTAACCTAATTTAGTAATCCTATGAAACAGATATACATGTATATAGAGATGACCCATACAACTATGACAATAAAATAAATTGGCAAAATTATTGTATATTGTTCTATATTTTGTTTTTGCAAAAGACACAGTCATACAAGAAATAAAAGACTTTAAGCACAAAATTTATAAATTTTATACAAATATTAAGCTATTTTATTTTGTTTATCTTTATTATTATTCCTGAATTTGTACAAAACACACAAAAAAGTACAATTCCACTATGGTAAAAAGAAAATTGACTGTTAAGCAGTATTTTAAAATATGTTAATAACAAGTTTTACTTACTGCCAGTGACATATAGATAGGTAGATGCACTCTGCCCCATTCCAACAGTATTAAAAGCTACACATCGATAGTAACCCTGCTGAGATGATATTGTGTTGAGTATCTCTAACTCTGGAGAGGCAAGTGTAGCGCCAATATAATTTATTCCATCTATCGTAATGTCAGCCGGTGTGCCCCCAATAAGGCGTTGCCATTTGACGGACGTCACCTCAGGTGAGCCAGAGACTGAACAACCTAATTTGACTGTGTTACCAATGATTACAGAATAACTGGATGCTCCTATGGTAACTGTTGGGACATCTGTAAATAAAAGTGTTACTTAAAACATGAGATTTTTTTTTAAAAAGATCAATTAACATGTATTCTGTTTTATCAGCAAACAATTTATTCTGGGCCAAGTTTTTATAAAGAAGTTGTTTTTTGTTGTTCATGATTTTTAACACTGTCAGAGAATAAGCAACAAATGTAAACTGGTTCAAGTTTAGATGACATTTAAGACACTGATATTGATATTTTTACTCCTCAAATTTTAGTTGAATGTACTCGTAATAAAATTTTCTTTTTTAAACTCGATCAATATTCATAACATAGTTAAAAACTATCAGCAACTGTTTATCATAATAGATTTTAAAGTTTCTGAAAAACTTGACATATCAAAAGCTGATTAAGACGAATGTACATTTTTGTATTCAATACAATGTTTAATCCCAGCTGGGAATTCCATTATGTGGTATCGCATGGTATGGTAGGACATAAAGGCTGTTATGCACATGCAACATTCAATATCGAATAGTGGTGGTAAACCAACCTATTTTCCTTACTCTTTATGTCTGAAAAAGTGCATCTCTCTACTCTCCCATTTTACTGGTTTTCCGTCCTTCAATGGCCACTATGGTATGCTGAAGACGTTAAACTACCCATTTTGTATTTTACTAATTTTACTAATTTGTTGTGTGAGGGTGAATAGATTTAAAGACTTCTGCACTGTGGCATTGAAGGAGTATGTACACTAGAAACAGTGTTGACTTAGGATAACTTTTTAATGGTGCCTATCTAAAATATTACTCTGTAGACACAATAGTGTGATACAACATAACTCAGTCACATTATACTGTAACTGAATCAACCAGTCTTTGTACCAATCCAATTTTAACCGCTATATATATATGTATATATGATGGAAGTGGGATTCCATCCTGCTTAGTACCAGGACAGAAGTGATGCTCTACCACTGAGCTACATACTTGGTTAAAAAGTCCTAACTAATGACTCTGCATTTTATATTTATATCTTTCTGGAAGAAACTATAGAAAGAAAGTCCCCTGGTTATTATTAAAGATATCCTTCTATTCAATGACATAAAATATACACTTGTTCACTTACTGCCTGTCACTCGGAGGTAAGATCGTGCACTTCGGCCTATTCCAACACTGTTAACAGCAGCACATACGTAGTATCCTTCATCATTATTAGTAACAGAGGTTAAGATCAGTGACGGAGAATTTACTTCTCCACCCTGTAAATCAATGCCATCAATGGTTAAGGTCGTTGTGCTCCCCCCTATAATACGTTCCCAGGATACTGATGTGTGTGCAGGACTGGCCGTAATTGAGCATTCTATGGTGATGGCACTACCCATTATAACAGAATACTCTGACTGAGCAATGGTTACTCCTGGAATACCTGAAAATAAAGAATCAAGCAATGTAAATACAACTTTGTTGAGGCACTGTACAGGTATTAAAAGGCCTGCTTCTCACCATGTAATTTTTGCTAGGAATTGTCTCCTTGTCATAAATGCGATGGTATTGAGTTACCAACCTGTACATGTGACTTTCCTCTTCTCTAGAGTGCCATCAAATGGTTTTCTTCCAACAAGTGATGAGTATTAACTAAAGATATTTCATTATATATCACAAACAATTCTTATTCAGTTGTTTTAAAAGCGAAAATATTTCAGAAACTGAAAAAGTATTGAAAATCTGTATTTATTCCATGTATGATCTAATGTCTCTGCTTCATATATTATTTTTTCAATAAAGAAGCTGTCAGTTAAGTAAGATTTAAGTTTTCAATACTTAAGAGCTCTGTCATTCACCGTAATCGCGATTTCAAGTATTGTTACATTGTAGTTAGATTTTAAAGCTGAAGCTGGTTGAAATTGATGCTGTAGTTGAAAGGAGAGATCATGACCCAATGATCAAACCAGGTTGACTCCATGTTCCAAGATTACTACATTATCAAGTATTAAGTTTTGGGTCCCAAGGATATGAAAAACCCCATGAGACTGAGTAGATAACTTTTCCCTTAAGGAGGCTTCATACATTTCCTTGTATTTGTTCCAGTGGTTAAGGAAGACTCCAGATGACCTACACACTAAAGACTGTCCACAAGCAACTGGTAACGTCAACAATTTAGGAAAGAAATTCCTTAGTTAGCAGGACTAAAACCAATGGCTACAGATCATACATGGAAACCATCTTGCCTCTCATGATACATAACATAACACAATAAGTTACTTACTTCCTGTGATGGTAAGATATGTCTGTATGCTCTTTCCAGTTCCCACCAGATTAGTGGCAGAACACACGTAATATCCCTGGTCAGATTGAGATGCCTCATTGATCGTGAGTGAAGGCGTGGCAACAGACCCTCCACTGTACTTCGAACCCCCTGTGGTTATGTCGGTTGTGACGCCATTGCTGATGAGCTGCCATTTGACATTAGTTGCTGTTGGTGATGAGGATACAACACAGGGGATGGTTATAGAGTTTCCTGTGAGAACACTGTAGGCTGTGTCAGATATGGACACAGATGGAATACCTGTAACAAAAAATTGCACTTTATGAGTGGTGATATCAAGCTTATATTATAAATTAGTATTTAGTTCTTCATATACAGTGAAGCCTCGTTAATCCAGCCACCTACATTCCCAGCCCAAAGTGGCTGTATAATATAGTGAGGTTGCTTGATTACAGAGTCAAGTAGTTAGAAATATGCAATAAAAATCACTGTAAATCCACGTAAATAAGACTGCTGCTATAGATCCACGTAACACAATCACAATAATATTTATTTTTTTCATCGCTGAGCAGCAGTCAAATTTAACTGCATGCTTATAATCTCCCTTTCACAACTGTATATGTCCAGTACATACACAGTCAAAACCTTATCTTACATTTTACATTATCCAATATACATGTATATAATTATAATGTCCAACATCTGTTCTGTTAGAACAAGAGTGAATACATTTTTGTCCAGTGCAAAAAGCTTCACACATTTTCTGGCTTTATCAAATTATTCATTTGGTTTTGGTTTTTATATTTGTGTTGTAGGCAGGTTTCACTTGCATGGTAAGCTCTACCCCATCATACATTCAAATACTGATATTCAATAAAAACTCGTACTATGGTGTGTTTAAAACCTAAGGATGCACGCTACTCACATTTCTATATTTACCTAATTCATTTGTAACTCCTCTGGCATTTTCCATAATAATACATTAGAAATGTTTTCCCCATTGACCCCTGATAGAATTCTTAAAATATACATCTTATATACCCATCTGCCAAAATATTTAAAAATTTGTAGACTCTTTCCCTCTTATTTCTGGCCCCTAAAAATCTATTTTTTCCCCATATATTACTTATGAAAAATTTAGAGGTGTTCTTTTCCTGCTTATATCTTAAAAACAAGATCATTGACCTATCCTTATTTTTGCATAAATGAACAGCACTTATGTCAATTGACTTATATAATGAAAATCAGGCAATCTGTAAGACTTTCATTCCCAGTAGCGGTCATCCTAAAAACACTGCAGTTTATCTAGACCAAATATCTGACAGGGACACACAACATTTAACAACAACACCTATATCATGCATAAATTAACCCACTTACTGCCTGTGATACTAAGGTATATTTGCTGGGATTGTCCAGTGCCTATACTATTTGTGGCCCTACATATATATGTCCCTTGGTCAGTACTTTCAACCTCTCTTATGCTCAATGAAGGTGTTAGTATTGAACCACCGGTCAAGCGAACATCATCTATAATCAGTGTGGTCATTGTCCCATTTGCAGCTTTCTGCCAGTTGAGTGTGGTCATTGGTGGTGTTGAATTGACCCTACATGGTATGGTAATATTTGAGCCAGTGACCACTGTATATGATGGCCTTTCAATGATGACCGATGGCAAGCCTTTGGTTAGTAAAACAACATAATAATTTTGTTAAATTAAGCATTAGTAATGTGAAATAAGCAAGATAATTCACACAGAAGTGTGGTTATATGTGGTTGTTTCTAGATCATACTATGAAATCACTGCTTTGTTTATATCTATATGGATGTTACAAAGAAGCCTCTATAGTACCAATCTGTATTAAACAGAGTGAAAAAGAACACACATTAACTTGAAATGTCTTGCAAATTACTTGACTTCAAAACAGAAACATTTTACACACAAAATTTAAATAAATTACCACAATGTTATCAAATTTCTTAAACTTAAAAAACTTAATTACATGAAATGTATGAAGTTTTGAAAGAATATAAAAAACAAAAACTGGTACCGCATACTTTTTTCTTATTATTTGCGACATCAGTTCAAACTCAAAAATTCAAATTTAGTAGATGAGTATTAGGTTTCTGTGTATCCTCTTATATATTTCTAATTGAATAGACACAATTAAAACTGTTTAGTGCTTTGATATTTAACAACCATTTGCATTTACTTAATTTCTACATTTGACAATTTAATTCATGCAAGACATTTTTAAGGCAACCCAATTTTTTTGACATGTTAGTTTTAAATATTAAGTTAATTAAGGTAAGGTTTGGTTCTGAGCTAATTCAGAGCATGCTTAGATTTGAACGTTATGTTATAAATAAAGAATATAAGCATGAAGAAATCATCTTATTCTATGGAAATTAAGTTATTTGCAAAATTTCTAGAAAGGACTGTATATTATTAAACAAACTTTTACTTATATACAATTTCACTTTCAAAACGACTTCCTTACACAGGTTGACATTGAATTGATGTGAGAAGGTGTGCCAAGCATCCAACTGAAGAGTCAAATTTAAAGTTAACCCGCAGTGAAAAAGGTTCACTTAGTCTCACAAAACTTAAAGAAGATAAATGTGTACACTCATAAGGTATACAGCATTATACAGCCAAATGACAACCATTTCAATTTGAATACTAACTACCACACGTAACCATGAAATAATGTACATTGGTAGAATATGAAATAATGTCTCTAGTCACCATAAACAAAGAGTTCTTTAATTGTGTCAGAAACTAGAAATCCGTGAAATATTTTAGCATGATAGTGACTAAGTCTGTTCTGTACTGTTCTTTGTTCCAACTTTAAAATTCAGGAGGTGAAATGCTTCTCCATAATCAATTCAGTTCAAATTCTGATGCATTGTTGACCAAATTTGTCTAAAACAATTGTTTTATCATTTGTCTTTGTTAAATTTGATCAACAAATTAACACCCAAAAATGCTTTTCACGCAAATTAAGAGTATATAAGCAACTGATAAGACTTTAGATGAATGAATCTTTTACTTTTCTTTCAAAATCAATTTTACTTTACCAGTATATATGTTAAATATACAGATAATATATTGAATATTCAAGAGATTTTAAAGGCGCTGATCTAAATGTCAAGTGTTTGAAAGTAGTCATTAAAATTCAAACACTTACCAGGCCTTCATGTGTAACAGGGGGAATATACTTCACAAATATTTATAAATTTTAACTCGATTCACAAAAATTTCAATTCTACTGTAACAAAGCACCTTTGTGATATATCAACATACACAGTTATTTTGATGCAGATCGAGGTTAACGCATGTTATTCTTATATAAAACAGAATGTTAGTACCCGTTATATGAATGACATCGTGCAGGGACACACAATATTACTCACCTCCAGTGACAGTCAAATAGGACTGACCACTCTTTCCTGTTCCCACACTGTTACTAGCAGAACAGATATAATAACCCTGGTCACTAGCAGCCACTGATGTGATGGTCAGTGAGGGGTTACCAATTGACCCACCAGCATAGCTGACCCCATCTATATTCATTGTAGTTGTCGAGTTATTGATGGTTCGTTGCCAGAAGACAGACACAGCTGCCGGGGTGGCTGTAATAGTACATTCAAGTTTGGCAGAGGTTCCCATGGTAGCAGTATATGAGGGATTGGTTATCGAAACTGTGGGTATTTCTGTAAAAGATCAAAGCAATGATTGGTCAAAACTTTAAAACAAAACTCAATATTTACAGCTGATATGTAGAGAAGGAAATGGGTAAAAATAAGTTAAGGCAGTAGCTATATAACAAGAGGCTCTATGGGCCTTAACGGTCACCTGAGTAATCCATTTTTTAAAAATGTACTTGATTTTACCCTTTTTTGCCCCAATGAGAACTGGCCCTTTTTATTTGCAAACTTGAAGCAGTTACCTATTGGGAGACTTTCTACTAAATTTGGTTGAAATTGACCCAGTGGTTCTTGAGAAGAATTCGAAAATGTGAAATATACCCTAGGTTTACTGAAGCGCTGAACCACTAGTGGTTCATTTATTTTTTTTCTGTTCGAAAACTATGTTGACATTGGCTCAATAATCATGCATATCAAATATCCAAGTTATCAGAGCATCATAAGAAGAAGATTTATTAAAATTAACATAATTTTCCCCCTTTTTCCCCCTTGTTAGGCCCATAAGGGGCCAGTCCCTTTTTATTCGCAAACATGAAGCAGCTTCCCATGGTGGTACTTCCTGTTAACATTGGTTGAAAGTGGCCCAGAAGTTTTTGAGAGATCAAAAATGTGAAAAATACTGTATGTAGACTGAAGCACCCCCTAGTGGTTCGTTTATGCACAAAAAAAATTTCTGTTCACAAATATTGTAAACGTCAGCTTAAGGATCATGCATATCAAATATGAAAGTAATCAGAGCATGGTTTTGTGAGAAGAAGATTTTTAAAAATTAAACTAGTTTTACCACTTTTTGCCCACTTATGGGGGCCAGCCCCTTTTCATTTGCAAACTTAAAGCAGCTTCCCATGGTGGTACTTCTAGCCAAATTTGGTTGAAATCGGCCAAGTAGTTCTTGAGAAGAAGTGGAAAATGTAAAAAAAATACCCTATGTCGACTGAAGCGCCCCTTGTGGTTGGTTTATGCACAGATTTTGTTTTCACTTGCAAACTTTGTAAACATTGACCTAAGGATCACGCAAGTTATCAGAGCATTGGTTCATGAGAAAAAAGATTTTTAAAAATGAGTCCAATTTTCCCCCTTTTTGCCCCTTATGGAGTCCCTATGGGGTCTAGCCCCTTTTTATTCACAAACTTGAAGAAGTTTCCCATGGGGATGCTTCCTACCAATTATGGCTGTAATTGGGCCAGATGTTCTTTAGAAGTTGAAAATGTGAAAAGTTTATGCACGATGCATGACGATGGTCAAAGAACGATAACTATAGGCCTTTGGCTCAGGTGACCTTATAATTATTATAAAATCATAAATATAAAGATTGTTTCATAAAAATTCATAATTTTTTCTAATTTGTAATCATTGAAATACAAGATTTAGCCACTGATTTTGAAATCTTTCAACTAAATCTACTTCTTTATCATTATCACCATCAAATAAAAGCTACTTTATTTTCACTGACAAATACTTGATTAAATGAGGAGATATGTTTAAAATGTATGCAATACAGCAACTGTAATATATGAGTTATCTCAATATAAGGTCTAGATTTATGCTAGATCAATATTTGAAAGGTGCTTAATTTGAGTCCAATCACTTGAAAACTTGACCAATCTAGGATAGTGTTCGTTTCTTACCTCCTGTTACAGAGAGTAAAACCTGAGTGCTCTCCCCTGTTCCCACAACGTTGGTAGCGGTACAAACATATGCTGCTGCATCTACAGAATCGGCATTGTTGATGGTTAGAGAGGGATTACTAACAAGAGATCCAGCATAGCGGGCTCCGTCGATTGACACAGTAGATGTAATCCCATTGGACGTGCGTTTCCACAAGACTGACGAGGCAGCAGGGGTTGCAGATACTGAACACTGCAATGTAATACTACTACCTTTTGTTACTGTGTAAGTGGTCGTGGACACGGTCAACAGTGGTATACCTAGAACGAGAGTAACAGACAGTTTAAGATCAAAGCATGCTTATGTTAGATAAAGTCACCACATATATTAGGTATTTTTTGTGCTTTAATGATTTTTGAAGTTTTATTTTCATTTGTCAAAAAACTCTTAAACTTATTTGTAGTTTTGTAAGTTTTAGTGATCCATCTTTTGTCTCAAAAGTACACATTAAAACATGAATTTTAGACATATTAATACAATTCACCTAATATGCTTAAGGTAAGCTTTCCAGTATTAACCATCTGTCAATTTTGCATATGATCATAATAAATCATATAAATTTCTATTTCTGCAATTTAATTGATTTAAAAAAACAGAATTTGTATACTAGCTTGGCTTTTTAGAATTGACATGTCCATTTGTAAAAGTTTTGATGTTTAAATCACCCACTCATGTGGACTTTTTTTAATGACCATTTAAGGCTGAGCACCAGACAAATATGTTAGATGAATAATAAATTATCTTTTTAAACTATAAATTCACTTTTTATATTGAAAGCTAAAAAATATTCTTCCTTTTTTTCTTCAACAAATTTTAAGCAATGTGAAAAATATATGAAATAATAAATGATAATTTATTTCTTCTTCAAATTTGTATTTTCTTTTAGGGACAAGCTATAAGTCAATAAATCTGTTGGAGGAATTATACTGGTTACTATAGTAGACTCTTAGTGACGGACAAATAATACACCACCAAATTAACTCTTACTTCGATGAAAAGCTAAAGCATATTCTGTTAATTCTTACATAATCTTACTTATCATTTCACACTAACAATTTATACATCATTGTAAAATTGTACACCACACCACATTTAAATCATCCATCTTGGTACTCACTTCCTGTGACGGTCAAGTAAGAACGTCCACTTGCTCCTGTTCCAACAGCATTAGTGGCTTTGCACACATAATAGCCTTGGTCAGTACTACTCAGGCTGTTGATCAAGAGGTTTGGTGAGTTGACCACCGCTCCTTGATATTTATTTCCGTCTGTGATGATTGGTACTTCGCTGCTGCCGTCAATCTTGTACCATTTAATTGCTGAGGCTGCAGGAATTGCAGTGACAATGCACTCCAAAGTGGCTGATGTCCCAGTTGTAAATGTATAGGCACTGTTTACAATAGTAATTGATGGGATACCTGCAATTTATAGAAATATAATTATAACTATAATTAGAACTGTTCATATTGGCCAAATCGAGTTTCAAGCTATCTATTAAAGCAGTGTTGCCATAGTTGCCAACTCTCCCTATTTGGGAGGGAGTCTCCCTATTTTTCACATACAATTTTCAGATTTGACATCAGTATAATTCCTAATCCTTGCTTATCAACTTGCTTCAACTTAATGCATTGGACAAAACTGCTTAAATGAGGCAGTTTACACTACTATTTTATCATATAGGGCATTAAATACAGGTATTAAAGACATTTTAAGATTTTGTTACACAGTTTCTCCCCCATGAAATTTTCAAAAAGTTGGCAAGTATGGTGTTGCACTTCCTTTAAAATTTATGTATAATAAAATCAACAACTTTTTTAAAAGTACATTTGTGAACAAATTCTTTAAAAGTGGTCATATTTCATCTGAAGAGGTTTGAAATAATTAATAAAAATGCAGGAAAAAATGCTTTTTTTTCAAGTTAGACCCAGTCAAAAGTTAGAGTTGCATAAAATAGGAATATAAAAGTTCTTGATTATGTCCGACTACATTTCCTTTAAAACAGATATTGAAAAAATTATACACAATTCCACCAGATTTGACAGATATATATTTTACTTTATTGTATAAGCGAGACAATGACGTAACATGCATTTAAACTTACTTCCTGTCACAGTGAGCTTGACTGCATTACTGGTCCCAGTACCAACAACATTACTTGCACGACACTTGTAATCTCCTGAATCACTTGAACTAGTGGTCAATATGACCAGAGATGGAGAGTTTACAGCTGACCCTTGATAACGACTATCACTTGAGTCCAGTGTCACAGAGATTCCATTGACTTCTCTTTCCCAGAATACCCTGGTAGCTTGAGGAACAGCAATCACTGAGCACTGCAGAGTGGCTTGAGATCCTGTAGTTACGGAGTAGGAGTTCTGACTCACAGTCACTCTTGGTACGTCTGTCAACAAAAGTAAACCAGTTTTCAAATCTCCAAATGTGCAACATTCAGTAAACTTCTTAAAACATCAAAGTAATCTGACTTTATAGGGTGAAAATCACCTGAATGCATTACATCATATACTATCAATTTTTCCTATGTAAATTACTCCCCGACAATTACAAGATTCTTAATTGATAGGTATGTCAGTATGTTTGTCTGCATTCTTTATTTATCTTTGAAAAGAGGCTGATAATAGCCCTTTAACATGTTCGGGGTGAATAGATAAATAAATACTCAAAAAATTGCGCAAAAACTATGTGCCCAGCCCTCAACTCATCTGCAAACATGAAACATGTCACTTTCTATCTTTTGACGGTTGAATAAGTAGTCGTTTTCACTCTCATACATACTTCCTGTAACTGTCAAATAGACGGCTGCACTCTGTCCTGTTCCAACAGCGTTAGTGGCTGTACATATATAACTTCCCTGGTCCCCGTTATTCACAGACAAAATCCTTAAGGATGGACTATTTACTTCTGATCCACCAAATTTACTACTTCCCGAGACAGATATTGTAGATGTCACTCCATTGACAGTGCGTTTCCAGCTGATACCAGACGCTACTGGGTCAGCAGTCACTGAACAATACAGGGTAACCTCTGACCCTGTTGTAGCTGTGTAAGCTGTAGGACTGGCTACAACTACAGGGGCACCTGAGGAAAAAAAAGATAATCATCATTTTTTGTTCATGTTAATTGTTTTTTGGTTTTTTAGTCAAGTTTAACCACTCATTAACTAAGGATAGTTTGAAGTACCACAGCACTGAAATAATAATGCAGATACATTAACAAAGTCACGTTTTTTCTGACATCAAGCCTAATTGAATCAATATCCCCTATCTGATAAAGAAGACAAGACACAAGGACATGACACCAGGCGACAGACGATATACAGAAATAAACGTTTGTTGATCTACTTTATAAAGAAAGCTATTACATAAGTTGTCACGTACAAAATGAACATATCAGAAGCTTGAAAATTTGTGTACCTTACCTTTTTTTCTTTTTTTTTGTCCAATTTTATTCAAATATGAATATCTCTGTAATTGCTAAACTAAAACTTTGCGTTTTACCACCAAAGTTCTTCAAATCTGTCATCCATTCACCACAGTTATGTAACTGTATAATAAGGAAATTACAGCTGTGCTTTGTAATACTGTTTTTTAAAACATAAAACTTACTTCCTGTGACGAAAAGATAGGCCTTTGAACTTCTTCCCGTTCCAATGGTGTTGGTCGCCATACAGACATAATCTCCTTGGTCACTGTCACTTGGGTTTACAATTGTCAGGGAGGGGTTATTGACTGTAGATCCAACATGGGTTACACCATTTATAACCACATTTGATGTTACTCCATTTTTAGAGAGTTCCCAGGCAATGGAGGTTGGTGCAGGGATACCCACGGCAACACATTCCAAAGTAACTGAGGATCCTGTTGTCACTGAGTAGGTATTTTGGACTATGGTTACACTTGGAACAGCTATAAATGGAAATTAAATGGAATTTTAGTTGATTACAAATTCATGCATGATTTTCCTCCAAAGCAAAAAAACCTAGTGTAACTCAAAGGAATTGGGCAATTTGAGGAGTTAAGTCAATGATTAGAAACACTATTTTCAACGGTAAAATCAAAGAAATGACCCTCTTCCACTTGTCGAAGATCACAATTCAATAAAATTTAACATTTCATTTACACTTTGATTTATCATTTCATTTATCTCCACAGCTTTAAGTTATTATGCTTACAACCATTACAACTTGACTTCATTGATTTTATTATCTCCTTTGCAAAAAAAGAGAAATCTTTTAAAAGGAAAATCAGGAAAGTTCCAGGAACGAAATGGAAATTGAGCAGATATTTGACAGAGTTTGTAATGGATTTCTGTTGACTTAAAGCACTCCTCAACAGGGTTAAGGTTATATAAATTACAATGAACAGTACTCACTGCCACTGACAGCTAGATATGCCTGGGTGCTTTGGGCAGTTCCTACAGAATTTGTGGCCATACAAACATAGTACCCCTCATCTGCTTCTTCCGAGTTATAAACCGTAAGTGATGGATTACTGACGGTAGAACCTGTGTATTTTGAGGCTGTGATAACAATGGCAGTAGTTGTTCCACCTTTAATGAGCTTCCATGACACTCCTGTAACCTGTGGAGATCCCGATACTGTACAATCTATGGTCACTCGATCCCCTGTTGTCACAGTGAAGGAAGACTGACTGATCAAAACACTCGGAAGATCTGAAAGATGTCAAAATATTCTATAATAACGATTTAAAAGAACCAATGAAGTCTGAATGATAAAAACACTTGACAGATCTGAAAGATGTTATGTTGTTAAATGAAAGAATCAACATTATAATTATTGATATTATATATGCCAATTTGTTATTGTGGATTAAAATCAAAATAGACTACCGGTATTTAGAACTTCTATGATCTATTCTTCAAATATTAAGTCACAACATGCAGAATGCACATATAACCAGATAATAACTTGTTGTATTTAAGCAAGATAAAAAGAGATTCAAACTCATACAACTTTTTGGTTTAAAAAAATGACGTATAGTAAGACCTTTTGTGAATATGTGAGGGATGCCTACATAAGCTAAGAATTACAATTTAATTAGGTGTAACTCAAATTTTGCATTTTCTTTCATTTAGTTCATCATTTATGTAAACTATAGATACTTTCTCTGATAATAATATATAATCAAATATAATACAGATACATAATTAACCAAAAACAATTCAACATGCAAGGAAATAACTTGACATCTAAACCTCCATTTTCATTTTCTCTATAATATGTATTTTGATTTTTTCCTTATTTACTGTATCATCCTGCAGACGACTTCACACCTATAAATAAACACTCAAACTGCTGATAAAACTCACTTCCAGTGACAGACAACAATGTGGTGGCACTCTGGCCGGTACCAGCAATGTTTGTAGCCGTACATAAATATTCTCCTGAATCGCTAGTCTGAGCATCGTTGATGGTCAATGATGGAAAAGTTGTCGAAGCTCCATCATATTTATTATTTTCCACAACTACAGCCACTTTGATTCCATTGATGATACGTTGCCAAGCAACACCTACGACTTCTGTTACCGAGGAAACTGAACATTCCAGAGTTTTGGATTGTCCAGTTATTACATTGTATGAAGACTGGGCAATCGTCACTATTGGTATTTCTGTTATACAAGAAAAAGCAAGCAAAGCTGAGTATATATATACAAATATATATTAAAGCGTCATGCAATATAAGTTCTGCACAAGTCAAGCCTTCAGTTCTAACAAGCCAACATTATACATATTTAAGTTCCATATAATATAATCAAACACGCTAACCACTAGGCCTCCGGGCCAGTCCTGGTGGCGCCATATCCCAAGACGTTAAAATTGGGCACTCTTCTCGCTCCCTGCTTAATGTGCAGCATTAATGGGTAGGAGAAGGACTGGTTGACTCGGTGTCAGTATATTGTGACCAAGTGAAGTATCATGTCAATGTGTCTGCGGCGTGACATTTCAGTGAGGCAGCACTTTAAAGTCGCCATAAGTGCGCGCTGTCACAAGCAGACACCGTCTTGATATGACCTATACATGAGTTAAAGGGACACTAAACCCCAATAAAACAAACAAACAAGCATCCATATTATATAAACAAACTATAATCCTTGTATAAATTTTCATCTCAGAGATAAAACAACAGATTGTCTATTCTAATTAAGCTCAATGGCTTATTTCACAAGGAATATCACAACATATGAGGGAGTGCATTGATTTTCTAATGCCCTGGAAACAACCATCATTTTAATATGAATTCTATTCCAAACACAATCTTACTATTTCTAATATACAAAGATCTGTTTAAATAATTTATTTTATAATCTGATTTGCATCTATATTAATATATGGGTCTATTATAGTGACAACAGAAAATGAATAAGTGAGAAAACCACAATATGTCTGCATATTTAGGATCTATTTTAGGTCAGACAACAGAAAATGTTTTGATTTAATTATTCACATCTGTTCTTACATGTTCAAATAGACTAACACAATTTTGAGAATTTATCAAAAACATTTTCAAGAACTCTTAAGGATAAATCAAGAATTCAAGAATAAATCTTGATATATACATGTATTCAATTGCTTTTTCTAAGGATTACCCAATAATCCAAGGGCATTTCAAGGACAATCCAGGTACTAAGGGATTTTCAAGGCATACTCAAAAATTCAAGAATTAGTCAATGACTATACCAGATTTCAAGGACTATTAAGGAGTATCATTAAATATAAGGACTTTTCAAGAGCAACCTAGAATATCAGACTTTAGATGATTATACACTCAAAAGAATTCAAGGATTTCCCCGGACAAAACAAAGCAAAACGAAACTTTTCAGAATAAATCCTTTTTACTCTGAATAATCAATATGGTACTGTATGTAACATGCTCAAGTAACAACTATATGTTATACACATGCAAAAACCATTGTCTATAAACTATTTTAACATATAATATTTTTTCAATTCATTCAATATGTATATAATTTACAGCCGAAGCAAATAAAATTTTGTTCATATGTAAGTCATAAAATAATGTACAATCATGCGTAGTTGAAATAAAAGTCAACTTACTTCCTGTGACATATAGATAGGCTGCTTCACTGTTGGCTGTCCCTACAGAATTTTTTGCCTTGCACACATAGTAGCCTTGGTCTGCGGGCTGTGCCTTGTATAGAACAAGTGATGGAGAGTTGACTGTCGATCCTCCGTACCTGAGCCCATCAATGCTCAACGTAGTTGCTACACCATTACTTGTGCGTTCCCATATAACTTCAGTTGGAGTAGGAGTTCCAGAGATGGTGCATGGGATTGTGATAGAGGAGTCCCTAGTAACAGCAAATGTTGGGTTGCCAATGGATGCTGTTGGCAAGCCTGTTAAAACAAAGAAAACATTGCTTGCAAAAAATGGACAAAGATCTAAAAATTATTTAAAATTTGTTTATATTTTTTTCTTTAATTTTTAGGAGTTTTAGTGCTTTATTGCTTTGTTTTTTGTTAGTGTAACCTTCCCCTTATTCAGGAATCGTTTCACTTCTTTAAAACACATAAAACATTGACAGGTCAGCAAAGTCCCAAAAGAGTATGTATGTCAAAACCAGCCTGAGTTTACCCAAAATGCACCTCATGAATTCCTTCAATGGTGATTGAACTAGATTTGTCCCCTTAAGGACATTAAATGTTTCATTTTATATTTTTAGCAACGATGACCAACTAGAGCTGTTGCCAGGATGGCTGACTAATACCCCCTGCTTTTCACAAGATATGTATTTAATAACATCAGTTATACTTACACCTATTTTGTAGAAGGGTCATAACTCTATAAGAATAGTGGGATCAAAAAGGTAAGCTCAGGTGCATGACTTCAGAGTATTGTAGGTAACTACATCAGTGGAGTTTTTCAAAATTCAAAGAAAAATGGAAGGAATTATCCGAACATTAGATTCAACTAATTATTTTTCAATAGGGACAAACTCCCATAAAAATACCTAGATTGAAAGTATAAGAGCAGATGCACACCTTCAGAATATGGTGCCTACGTCAGTGAATTTTCACGAAACTCGGATGAAAACTGTTGTCAGTACAAGATTTGTCTATTAAATTCATTAAAGGGGCATAACTCCTATTGAAATAGTCAAATCTATAGAGTGCATGTAAAATGTAAGTGCAAAACTTTAAACTGCAGTCACTATTTCAGTGAAGTTTCATGAAATTCAAATATCATGAAAATTGGATAAAATTTGGCAAATAATTTCGGTTAAAGAAGCATATAACTTCCTAAAATTAGCTTGATTGAAAAAGTGTGTGCAGGTGCACAACTTCAGAGTGTGGTAGTTATACAATGAAGTTTAAAGATTGATAACCACAGGCATACCAAGACAATATTATCTTTAAACAAAGGTGTAGTCCAACAAAGTTAATAGTCACACAACTTTAAGCTGTGCCTACAGATGAACAGGGGCCATCATTTTGTAAAGGAAGGGAGGTAACTCAAATTTATTTACATTACAGAGTGTAGGAATAAATCCTTGAAAGAACGCAGTAGGTTTGGAGGCGTAGTTGCACATAGTTACCAGTCACACAAATATTTTACTTTCAGGAGCCAGATAACTTATATAGATATGTAGGTATACAAAACACCTGTTATTGGAGATGAGGAATAGGAAGGATAAGTGTAGGCAAGCTAAGAGTTAGTTTTGTGGTTTATAGTTAATCTAACATGTAATGACTTACTTCCACTCACAACCAAGTTAACATCAATACTCTTGCTGGTGCCCACAGAGTTCACAGCTACACAAGCGTACACTCCATTGTCTCCATTACTGGTGCCAGTTATGGTCAGTGACGGGTTGGATGAGGTGGACCCTTGATATTTGCTACCATCGATGGACAATTGGACAGTGTTACCGTTAGATGTTTTCTCCCAGTATATAGCAGAAGCACTTGGACTTGAGGACACAGAGCACTGAATGGTCACGTCAGCCCCAGTACTGATGGAATAGGATGCCAAGGCTACAGATACTTGTGGTTTAGCTGAAAAAATAAATGGGTATTAAAATATGCCCTAGTGAGTTTTTGCATTCTTTAAAGTTTATAACAAGAAGTATTATTTATTTTAAGTTTTAATTCCTTGAGGACCTCAAGAAGTCTACATTCTATCTTTAAGGTGCATCTCTTCAACAGTACATTTAATGTCATGTCTGGTGTCTACTTATGTATGGAATTATCTGTTTTAGATGTGTTGGGGTTTAGAAATTAATTATAAATTATTGATAAGACATACTAAGTATTGTTTATGTTCAATTATCAAAAGTTACACTTACTTCCTGTGACAGATACAACAACTGTGCTACTGTAGCCTGTTCCTGCACTGTTTGATGAATAACAGACATAGTTCCCTGCGTCGGTAAGTTTTGTACTGACAATGATCAGAGATGGGTTACTTGATGAAGATCCCAAATAATTTACACCATCAATGTTCATGTTAGCACCATTCTTCAGCCAGTACACTGTGTTGACCTCATTGGAGGTCACTGAACAACTGATGGTCAAGCTTGATCCAGTAGTTACTGAGTATGATGACTGACTAACAGTTACTGTAGGGACAGCTAAAATAAAGATTGTAAAACATCAATCATATTTATTATAAAAATGTAAAAGTCTATAAATGACACCAAAAGTTATCATGTCCTCCCTTACTCTGTCTTATCTACAAATGTTTCTATCCTGTTGTTATTTAGGTTACATTGTGAATAATAAACTGAATAAGTGTTTTAAAATCTTAATAAGGTATTGATTCTTTGAAAGTATTATTTCATTTGCCAAAACAGGCAATAATTAGATATACTGCTTTGAGTGGAAAAGTTTTAATGCCATGTTGTCAAATATATTTGGATTTCAAGTTAAAGTAGTTTGCTGTGTCTAAAGATAACAGAAAACAATCTTCTCCATTTCTGTGAAACTTTGCATTTTAGAAGTCCTTGCTTAAGTAGGAGTACAGTGTTCCATCAATTAAACTACAAATTAAATATAAGAGAACAAGTCATAGTAACACGGACAACACTGGGTGAGATTCACTGTATTGTACCTAAGAAACTCCCTGAAAAAGTTAGACAAAGTAGAGGGGCTGCTTATTAGGACCATATACAAGTCCAATCACTGTGAATAAATGTAATGCAAAGCTCCCCCGTAATAGGTCTTCGTTATTAAACAGAGCGGTGGGTGCTTGAAGGAGAGAGGGCACTTATAGTGACATGGGCGCTTGCTACATGTAGGTCGGTACTTACTTCCTTGAACAGACAAAGATATCTGGAAGCCATATGATGATCCAACAGAGTTGATAGCACCACATCTGTATGAACCACTGTCACTGTTGGCTGAATTACTGATAACCAGTGATGGAGAACTGGTGGTGGATCCTGAGAATTTTGAGCCATCAATGTTTAGTGTACCGTATTGTCCATTCAAATATTTTTGCCAGAATACATCAGTTACAGCTGGATTTCCACTCACAATGCACTGTAATGTGACTGTAGATCCTGTCGTGATGGTGTAAGATGTTTTGCTGACCTGTATTGTTGGTAAATCTATTGAACAAACAAATATTTCATGAATATATAAACTCTTTAAATGTATCAAAATTTTACAATTAAAAATCAATGTAATAACATCAATCAAAATAACATTTTTTTTATCCTTTTCTTTTATGCCTTTTTGACAATGAAGTTCTTATAATGCTTAAGCAAAATTGTTATCTGTACATGTACAATATAACTGTAACAATAAAATTACTTCTCTATAACACGTTTTCCTCATACAGACAGAGATATCTGGGAGGCATCACTATTTTTACTTTCTTGTACAAACAAAGATAATTGGGGGGCATCATTATATATTCATCGGTATGTCTGGGTGCCATGGTATGTCTGGGTGCCATCGTTATTTATAGTTACTTTCTTGTTCAGAGACATGTATCTTGGAGCTGTCATTATCTATACTTACTTCCTTGTACAGATAGAGATATCTGGGTGCTATAGGCAGATCCAAT
>JAUMGZ010163735.1:0-10654 GCA_032359645.1 Pododesmus macrochisma
TAGTCTTTTGGACAAAAAAGTGAACCCTGTCGTACACCTTTGGAAGGCGGCACTAAATAGTTCATAGCACAGGCCCTGGGGACCTTTTTAATTTTTAAAAAATATCTCGTGAGTCGTGTCTTAGAGGGCTACAAATATAACCCAGTAATGGTTAAATTGCTTTGTGGGCAAAATTCTTTTTGTTACTGTAACAGGTCCTTTTAATATCTGACTTGAATATCATGCCGTAAATAAATTGCGTTCACATGTCAAACTTTAGCAATGCATTGGCATTGAACTCAATTATTGTTGTTGTATCATTTCAAAGCTTGTTGCAGTGACATAGTTTTTAACCACTGCATATGTTTTGGTCGCAGATTTCAACCTCATGATATGCAGATTACATGTACACGGCTGGATCGTTATAGAGTAGGCAGATTGCGTGTATAAGGCTAGACCATTATAGAGTAGTTTATGTACAAGGTTTTTTTGAATAACACTATTCCTTAGCATGATTTTTGCGCGAGACCATTCCTTAGCATTATTTTCAAAATTTACGTGATCAGTCCTTAGCATTTTCGGTCAAAAAAATCGCGACCATTCCTTAACATAAACAAAAACTTTTCTCGCCGATATTCAAAGTTGAAGCGGAGCCAATGAATTGTTTACAAGAGGGCATCAATACATATTCATATGGAAAAGGAAAATAGGCGATATATGGCATGCATACGTAGATAAAAGCAAAATACAGGTGAGAATACCGCTTCGATTTTGCTATCGGGGCTTTGCCCGACATTACGAGCTGTGTGTAAAAGATCGTGAACACTATTATCGATAGAGAAATATATATTATAAATTTCAAGCATTTATTTTTCGAGACAACTATGTGTCATGGCAAGATATGAACACAGATTAGCAATTTTTCATACTTAAAGTTGGTACTCACTTTCTTGGCTGAACACTCTCCACCATCTTGAAATGACAATTCCTTAGCAGGTACAAGACAGTGACGATATTCCAAACAGAATAACATTCATTTGGTTAGCGTTTTGAAAATATATTTAACCATCCAACTTTGTACCAACAAAGGGAAGTTGTGCTGAATTACTGGATAAGGGCATTAATTTAATGTTGAAAATTGCAAGTCAAAAATTGCACCATACTGGTTCCTCACGATGTTATTATTATCATAATGTGGATTGATACATACTTGTGGATTTCATTAGGTAGCGATAATGAGATTAACATTTTTTAAAACGCAAATACGCGTCACCCAGGACCTACAAGTAGTGGTGTTTTGTTAAAAATTTATTCAAATAGATTAATTTACAAATGCCATTCCTTTCAGAGCCAAACTTCATGGAAAACGTACCAAAACGCCCAAATGCGTCTCTGTTGGAGGTACGATATCTGTATCACACGGTCACAAGAGACTCATCGGGCCTTAACGTCCATCTGGTTGAAATAGGCCAAAACTAAATATTTGCATTTGAATACTGATGACCCCTGTGTCATGCCTTAAACAACCTTGGTTCTCCATGCCCTTAAGTCATTACATAACCAAGCATTAAGCACTAGGCCTTCAAGTTTACAACAAAATTTTTGAAATCTGGTCAAATTTTCCCCCTTTTGATCCCCTTGAGGTGCCCTACTGGGGGCCAAGCCCCTTCATTTTAACAAATCTGAACCCCCTTTCCCTAGTGGTTTAGTAGAAGAAGTTGAAAAAGTATAAAGTTAACGACGACGACGGACGGGATTTGTATGTGAAAAGTCCACCTTGGACCCTTGGTCCATATGGACTAAAAGCATGGGTAGTACAAGTGATCGCTGCCGTACACATTAACACAGCATGACATTGATTTTATAATAAAAGTTAAATAATATCCGGAGCCTGGGTTTGCATTAGGTCTCACTTTGTATAACACATTCAATACAGTCTCCATCACTCAAGTAGGATGACCATCAATGCCAAAAGCCCGTTAAACGCAAAGAGCTACTATCGCCTTGTTACCTCAATAAACAGCTTAAACGGCATTCTGGAGGGAGATGATCAAATAATTGTTGACAGGGGACTCCGAGATATTTTGAGCAAATTATCTGAGAAAGGATTTGAGTCTAATATGCCGACATTTCTCAAACCTGGACAAAGTCAACATGACACTTCTGATGCTAACACTGACAGATGTATAAAAAAAACAAGGTGGGTGGTTGAAAGTTACCATTCTCGTTTTACGCAATTTAAGTTTTTCAATACCGAACTCACATCCAACTATTTCATAAAAAATCTTCTCAAAAGTGTTACTGCATGTCTGAATTGGCTTCGTGGTCCTATACATCAACCTTTACCAAAGGAGCAGCGGCAGATGAAAAGGTTTCTCTTGAAACTAAATCCCTTTTTAGTAAGTCTAACATCCTTGCAAAGCGAGTTGAGAATTAACTTGACCTTTCACAGAGAGCTAAATGTCAATGGAAGAAGCTAGAGGCAGCCAAGCTAGAGTTCCCACGCCTAGATTCTGATTACATGGCCTGAAGTTGGCACCCGGGTACATATCCGAGCATCTGACGACTGATGGCGATTATGAGGTGATGACATATCAACACTCCTCTGATCTGATTCGATCTCGCCACAAATCCCAAACAAAGTACAACATATGGATTCAGTTCAGTGTTGTCGGACAACAGCCAATACAGAACTTCTACTGTACTTGCCCAACAGGTCAGAGGACTGTTGGTATGTGTGCCCATACTGCCAGTGTTCTCTTTTACTTTATGGTCTATGTCCATAAACAGCATCGAAAACTACTAAAACCAACCAAGTTCATGACACTTATTAAGTAATTACCTAGTTTTTTCGTTATATTGAATAGATACCTAGTGCCTAAGATACGTAGTTATAGTACAGTCATAAAATCAGACGATATTTTCCACACTGTGTATTTATTTAGTCCTTTCAGCACTTTGATTTAATTTATATAGAAATATATGTAGGGCCGACATATATATGTGGCAAAAACAGGGCATATCCAGTAATGCCAAAGCTCGAATTTTTTATAACGTTTATAGAAATGAACAGGTATGTTTTTTATCTACAAAATTCGATAGTACTCGGAGTTTGAAATATAAATAATACGGTTGAAACGTGCAGGTAACTTTTCTTAAAGCTCTTTATTCCAAGATTCTTTAAAATTCTTTAAAATTTAATGAATATATCCATACAAACGATACACGGATACCTTGCCCGATATATACAGATAATCTTAGAATAAAAATGTCCACATGAAAGTGGATGTTTAACTGTGTAAGTACCTAATAAAACATGTTGTTAAGTGGTTCAGATGTTGGCCCAATATGGCAACGCTCAGGCATGTCCGAAACGGAACAGGGTTTTATATGCACATTCAGTTACCCCGTGGTAGTATCTATGTAAACATTGAGAAAAGAAATGATTTCCTTCGTGGGCCATTTGAGCCTTCTTCTGCAACAGCACCTTAACCAATCTAAGAAAACAAGTACTTTTTCACATTTTTGCTAAGACTTTGTCAACATCCAATAACAACATACACGTGTTTAAAAGATAGTGATATTTCGCTCTCGGGGTTACAAATTTGAGTAAAAAACAGTATGAGTGGAACCAACAGAACTATAGACATTGACAAACAAACAATAACGCCATCAAACAATTAAACACCAGAATGTTAGGAGTTAAATTGACATCACAACACTGCTCAAGACTAGTAATCCATGTGGACCGTCTTAGGACGGTCACGCAACACGAAACAAGGCGGTGTGATTAAACCGGTTAATGTGGCCTCAACCTTCCCACTTTCCACAAGAGACTAGAAGTCGTAAGTATATACATACATTAAAACAGAAAATAAATGCACTCCATGGTACTGTAAATCATCTCATTAACTAACCGCCAACATCAATTGTCCGTAAAAATCATAACGAGTAAAACGTTTAACTAAAGGCAATTGGAAACACGAAAAGTGGACAAAGCCAAGAAGCATAAAGCTGCAAACAGTGGCTAATACGTGGTAAATTCATAGACAGCACGTGTAGTAAAGTATATGGTAAGTGACATTGATGAATATTCAGTGTGCTCGCAGAGTTACAATAGCAACAGCTGAGCCAACTTAAACTACCAGGAATACCTTTTTGTTTTCTTATTTTTAGATCTGTTTGCTTTGTTGCTGTTTGTCCTTTATTCTAAAATCTACAAAATGACAATATAACTTTGTTGTTCTCTTCTTAATGTCTAGTGACCCTATTTTGGATGTACATTGTTTTTTATTGTTTTAGTGATCTTACACATAGGTCTTTTTAATTCAACTAAAACGCCTGTCACACCTATACGTCCTAGCATGGCGTTCGTACCACGAAATAGAAAAGTTAATAAAACGCGGTGGGAACGCCGAGTACGGCATGAGGACTCATTGATACTTGTTGAGAACTTGATAAAGATACAATCGAACTTCCTTCTGGTAGGGTCACCGAAGTCAGACAGGTTGCAACCGCGATTCCGCCTACTCTTATCGAACTTTACAAGGGGATCTTTATCGTGCCAGGTGGTTAAAAATCCCTGTACACGGGACCGCCAGCTTAACGTCCCCTCCGAAAGACGTACAGATCTTTGTCTGGTCTCTACCTTTCAACCTTTCTGACTTGGGTGACCCTAACAGGAACACAAGTTCCCGCCAGCATAGCTCTCCAGGTCATTGAGACGCGCAAACGTCCCTACCGCGATAAGGTGTCGAACACAGAAAAGGGTTTTTAATCACTTTCCTTTCATTTTTCTCGTGACCTTACAACTGAATAGATCTATCAGTTAACAATATTCTCACGCTTACGATCAATCCTTTCATTCTCTTTTGTAGAAATTCATAAAACTAGAAATATGTACTAATATTCTTATTGACATCTTAGTATATACGTACATGCAGTAAAAAATGCAAACTACCAAAATTACATTAAAAAGACATAAGTCCATGGACGTGAGCAAACAGAAGGAACACGGCTTGTTTAATTTGTTTCATTAGGGCTTAACGTCACTTTCAGAATATTTCATCGATATTGTGACAAAAGACAAAAAAAAAAAGATAGGACAGAGAGAGGAGCGGCGACAGGAACGGGAAATGAAAGAAATAAAGAAGGATGAGCCCATGCAGTGGCGCGTTTCCACCTCCTCTTCTATCGAACTTAACATTGGGATCTTAATCGTTCCAGGGGGTTCAAAATCCCTGTATATGGGACCGCCAGCTTAATACCCCCCGAAGGACGTGCCGATCTTTGGCTGGTCTCTACCTCTCAACCTTTCTGACTTGGGTGACCCTAACAGGAATATAAGTTCCCGCCAGCATAGCTTTCCAAGTCATTGAAACGTGCAAACCTCCCTACCGCGATAAGATGTTAAGCACAGGGAAGAGAAGGAAACGGGGTATGTACACAGAATAACACAAACAAACATACAATAAAATAAATAAAATATATAAAACTAAAAACGAAACATTACGAGCTTTTTGTAAAAACTAAAAGCGAAACCAAGTGTCCGCAAAGGAGTGATCGTTTTCCACTACACATGTGACATGTAAGTTCCTTACTGAATGCAATATCTCTTGAGAATTGATTGATTGCTGATAAACTGGATTCTCAGAAAATCGTGTACTAAATATGACAGTAACATTTTATTGCTAAAAGATGAACAACAATGATTTGCATATTTCCTCCTTCCGTGTTGAATAAAGTACGGAAAATTGTACTTTAGAAAAATAGAAACTGCACACGTAAACGGACCACCAAGTATTAAAAGACAGGAACATAATCAGGTAAAAAGGGAACTCAAAATAGTAGGTCTGTAATGCCAAGACGCTATTCTAGCGATGACATGGACAGGAACAAACCTAAGGTAAACGGGGATGCCCGGGCCAAAATATAACAAAGAAAAAAGTGAAGAAAAAGAAAAACTCCAATCTTTCATTAAAAAATTAAAAGCAACAAGAGGCCCATTTGGCCTTAACGTCCACATGCATACATTAACAATACAACAATATCTTTAAACTAAATTTTATGGAACATCTACATAACGTTTCGTCCAAATCTAAGAAACGGTTCTTGACAAGAAGTCAAAAATTCCTAAGTCAATAAGAGGGCAGGGCGGCCATATTGGATGGAATTCGGCAACATTGGACACACATCTGAAAGGAGACCATGCAAGGAACATCTACAACAAGTTTCATGAAAAGCTGGCCAACAGTTCTTAACAAGAAGTTGAAAATGTCTCAGTCAATCAGAAGCCAAAGTGGCCGTATTAAACTGAATTCGGCAAAATGGAACATACATCTGAAAGAGTGCCATGCACGAAACATGTACATCAAGTTTCGTGAAAATCTGACCAACGGTTATGAACGAGAAGTTGAAAATGTCTCAGCAAATCAGAAGTCACGGCGGCCATATTGGATGGAATTCGGCAAAATCGAACACAAATCTGAAAAGGGGCCATTGCAAGGAACATGTACATCAAGTTTCATTAAAGCTGCCGAACGGTTCTTAGCAAGAAGTTGAAAATGGCTCAGCAAATCAGAAGTCACGGCGGCCATATTGGCTGGAATGCGGCAGTATCGAACACAAATCTAAAAGGGTGCCATGCAAAGAACATGTAAATCAAATTTCATGAAAATCTAACCAACGGTTCTTGTCAGAAACTTGAACATGGCTCAGCCAATCAAAGTCACGGCGGCCATATTGGCTGGAATTTGGCAACATCGAGCACAAATCTGAAAGGGTGCCATGCAAGGAACATTTACATCAAATTTCATGAAAATCTAACCAACAGTTCTTGTCAAGAACTTGAACATGGCTCTGAAAGAAGGCCATACAAGAAACATGTACACTAAATTTCGTGAAAATCTGACCAACGGTTATTAACAAGAAGTTGAAAATGAATCAGCCAATCATAAGCCACGGCGGCCATATTGGATGGAATTCGGCTAAATCGAATACAAATTTGAAAGGGGGTCATGCAAGAAAGATGTACATAAAGTTTCGTGAAAATCTGACCAACGGTTATTAACAAGAAAGTTGAAAATGTCTCAGCCAATCATAAGCCACGGCGGCCATATTGGGTCTGAAAAGGGATCATGCAAGGAACATTCACAGCATGCTTGTTCAAAATTGCCTCAGTAGTTTTTGAGAAGAAGTTAAAATGTGAAAGTTGACGACGACGACGACGACGACTGACGTATAGGTATAGTAAAAGTCCACCTGGACTTAAAACAGGTATCCGCGAAAGATATGAAACATTGCAGCCACATAATTTAGAAACAGATTTCGTAGCTCTGAACAGTAATTCAACGAGTACATGATATACGAGCTGTGGATATTGACATTTATAGAATTAATAGAAGTTCGTGATGTTTCCTGTTTAGCTAAAAACTGTAAATTTGTTTTTTTCCGTGTGCGTCGCATGCATGTTTTCCCTTTTTTGCCTATGTTGTGTATTTGCTTGTTTATGATATTATATAAATGTGTATGAAAGATAACCATCCCAAATAAGACTGGTGAAATGAGATATGCACAGTATGTCACAGTAAGTCGGACACAGCAATGTCAAACACTCCTAGTAGGAAAACCGAGTTTCACATAAACTAGCACTACGCTACGCTTGGCTAACAGCTACAACAAACACATTCTTTTGGAAGTTTTTTGTTATGTATTTTTAAACACTTGCAAACATTG
Organism: Pododesmus macrochisma; assembly: GCA_032359645.1. NCBI lineage: Eukaryota > Metazoa > Mollusca > Bivalvia > Pectinida > Anomiidae > Pododesmus > Pododesmus macrochisma. The sequence continues at coordinate 7,714 of JAUMGZ010163735.1, forward strand.
ACATACATTTGATTCGTGTGTCACGCATGAAATTGCTTATATTTCTTTATACAACAATTGGAATTTTATGAAATTCAACTTATTGGAACTGACCTTTCAAGAAGACCAAGAAAAGGTGCATGTCCGTGTGTTGGGATTCTGTAAAACTGATCTAAACTGTGATGTAGCTGCAATGCAATATACTAATGATGATACATCGTTTATCACACGGAGTTTTGGCTATTTCCTCTTAATGTCTTAGAAATATAATATTTATCGTAGGCATGTTTCAGACTGCCTTTTTGTATTATTATAACATGTTGATATGCATATAGCGCGTAACTTCCAATTATCAACTTCTGTTTCTTTCTAAAACACAATATGTTGTCTGCTAACATAGGCTGTGAATTAAACACAAAAAGCCGCACGAGTCGAATGAAATATTATGTTATATTACATGACCAGAACACGGAAGCAATATATACTCGATCTCTTCTTCTACTTTCATTTCCTCACACTTGGTGTGCAATTAAATGCACGACAGCTGTCTGTCCTTTTCCCCTCAATTTATTTAGACCAAGCATAAGAAAAAGGGCGTAATGTTTTGTTCTTGTCGTTTATATAGTGACTGTTTAATCGCATCCCTCTGAAGGTAGTTTAAGCTAAATTGTAACGAAACACTTGTTCTGTCCCCTTACTATCGTCTGTAGCAGCCGGAGAGTACGTTTAGTTTTTGCATTGAAATATAATGCATTAAATTTTAATTCTTCCGTGTAATTCTGAACATTTATCCATCACGGGGTGCATGCATTCGTGAAGGTGTATCAACGTGTGGATCACTGAAAACTTATTTTGTGTAAAAATTAGGCATGAGTTGTGATTCGTGTTGAAAAAAGTCTATAGTTTTTACGTGTGTTAGTTTATCATATGGCAAAATGGAGATTTTAAAATTAACCAAAATTAAGTCAATGTTATGGATGAATATTTTCATATCATCTTTTCAACAATTCTCTGCAGGTGAACTGTCTATATATCCCGACATCCCTGTGAAATGGATAATATTCAAAAACCAAATCAACATCACTTGCAAATATAGAGGGTCACACGTGCAAAATGTACAATGGGAGGTCAACGGGAGTGCAATAGATAATAGTCACGGTACAACATGGACACATGTAATCGGACATATGTTTAATGAATCGCATATATCAGTGACGTTTAATAAAAGGCATGCAAGTTATTCTGATAGTGGAAAGTATACATGTAGAGCTGGGAGTGCTTCCCGTACTCTGAAAATCAGGGTCACTAAAGGTAAGAAAGTATTTTTCTTTCTGAAGTATCTAGGTCTGTATTCATGTTTATAAATGTTTAACATACACTCTAAATTCCTGAACTTTGCATATGTTTAAGAAACATATTTAAACGTCATGATATGTTAATAAGCAATGGTTCACCACTCATCGTTGATAGTATATTGTGCTTACACTATAGAGTCTAAGCTATTATTTGAGATTAAAAGGAGAAATTACTAAAATAGCGTTACATGTACATGGTGTTGCATTTAAATCTTACCTATCTTCTTACATTATAAAAGCCGTGTCAGGACAACAATAAAAGACAAGCTTGATACACCTCGATGGTTCGTTATTCAGTCGGTTACCTGGTATGAGGCACATACCTTTTTCCTAATATATTGGGCGCTGACTATTAAAACTGAAAGCAAATGTTATTTGCACGGGGAATTGTACTATGTAGAAGATCGTCTCCAGCGATATTCGAGATTTGTCCCACTATCAGTTTGGGGGAAGAATTTAAAGCATAAAACATGTAAGAATAAACATCATTTGAAGCGACTGTAAACATTCAACACTGGATCACACCACACCTTTTTACTAGCGTGACCATACTCACTTTGCATAACAAACGAGGATGCTATATGTATAATGCTACTTTGTTGTAAAATATAAGTAGATAATTCTCAAGCGCTCAAATTTCTTTCACTTGTATCTAGGGAAGCAAAGTTCATGAGTGAATCGGTGAAATACAAACGCAATGCGTTAGTCGATACTGAGTACTACTCATATGTTGGTTAAGTATTAGTATATCCCCTTCATCCATTGAAAAGCGTCGTTTCGAAGGAATCGTTCGATAGTTCCAACATTTACTCTTATTTAAAGGATAAAGTCCGAGACGTACACAAGTAAGTCATTGTCCAAAGACTAGTTTGACCAAATTTTTAGTCTCCAATGCATAACAAAAATATACATATTTGTGATAAGGGACCACGCTCACAGTTGATCATAATGTGTTATCTATACAATGAACAATCGTAATACTTTAGTGAAACGCTCAAATGCCTTCCACTTTTGAGGAGCAGGGGGGTCCTGAAACGCATCAGAGCATAGGCTGTATGTAAAAGTAAAATCATTCCCTAACAATATATAAATTAATCACAATTTTGCATCTGTTCTGAGGCGACTTGCAGAAGATATTTGAGGATTTTTATTATAAATAAAAGTTCATTTTTATCTCCTATACCTAAAGAGTGGATATTTCTTTGTTCTATCGCCACGAGTTAAACGTATGAGTTGACTTTAGGTTCAGACCTTTTTTCATAAAAGCAAATTCACTATAAGCATTTATTAATTTACATCAGGGGCAATTAATATTATATTAAGCTACTTCGTACGTTACATGCATTAATTAAAAATGGTCAGTTCTTTATTGACCACATACGAATACATATCGGGTATGTATATTAGTAAACGACTAGGAGGATAAGAACCCGTTACAATTGTTATGACCTCATATTTCATATCACTTTCAAATTTGTGTAATCACTACATCCAAATGGAGATGTCAAACACTTTACAGATGACCGAGATATACTCTATAGCAGTGCCGATAACTCTATATAAAACCTGAGTGCATGTACTGGTTATATACAGCTGCACTACTATAT
>JAUMGZ010163746.1:0-15897 GCA_032359645.1 Pododesmus macrochisma
TCTGTAGAAGAATGACACCAAAGACTGGTGATAACAAACCATCTGTAGAAGAATGACACCAAAGACTGGTGATAACAGACCATCTGTAGAAGAATGACACCAAAGACTGGTGATAACAAACCATCTGTAGAAGAATGACACCAAAGACTGGTGATAACAAACCATCTATAGAAGAATGACACCAAAGACTGGTGATTACAGACCCATCTATAGAAGAATGACACCAAAGACTGGTGATAACAAACCATCTATAGAAGAATGACACCAACGACTGGTGATAACAGACCACCTGTAGAAGAATGACATCACAGACTGGTGTTACAAACCATCAATATCGGAGAATGACATCACAGACTGGTGATAACAAACCATCAATATCGGAGAATGACATCAAAGACTGGTGATAACAAACCATCAATATCGGAGAATGACACCAAAGACTAATGATAATACACCATCTATAGAAGAATGACATCAAAGACTGGTTATAACAAACCATCTATAGAAGAATGACATCAAAGACCATCAGTAACGGAGAATGACACCAAAAGACTGGCGGTAACAAAAAAACAGTATCGGAGAATGACATCAAAGACTGGTGATAACAAACAATCAATATCGGAGAATGACAGCAAAGACTGGTGATAACACACCATCTATAGAAGAATGGCATCAAAGACTGGTTATAACAAACCATCTATAGAAGAATTACATCAAAGACCATCAGTAACGGAGAATGACATCAAAAGACTGGCGGTAACAAACCATCAACATAAAGCATAACGTTAAACACACCATCAATTAATGGTTTCGTTTGGTGAACTTTAACGCCATTTACAAACTATGAAGCTTTTTCGGAATGTATGGCATTTCCCCTTATCTTCGTTTCAGTCCGAAAAATATAGAGAGTTGACTGAGGTGAACATACGATGACTTAACTGGACTGTCTTGGCGGGTTCATCTTACATTCAAGAGACAACTATTGGACAATCTGCCATGCAGTCTTTGTATTTTATCAATTCATCAAATATTTATAGCCTCTCTAGTTTCATTTGGTCGATTTCAATTGAACTCACTGGATTTTAATATGAATTATGAGATGCCTCAGTGTAATATACAAACGGTTACTTACTAGTTATACATCAACATCCGTTGCTGTTAGTTACTATCTATACAGACACAATACATATAGATAGTATGAATTCAATGTATCGTCAAAATGTAGATCTATATAGTATGAACAACTACGCATGTCGGAAAGTTTGCAATCGTGGTAACAGGTGGAACAATGCGAAGTTTTTTGTCGCCTCTTTGTGTTCACCAATACCAAAGAACAACGTACTTCGAACATGGAATAAGGCGTGTTGAAAACAAGTACATATCAAATTATTTACTGTGTCGTCGCGTTACTTCGCCTTCTTACGTTGTATAAGAATAACTCAGACATTTAAATTGTATGTTTTGCATCGTAGTAAGTAAAAGTATGCAACGAGTTTATTTCCCCGCTTAGAATGCAACAAAGATCATGAATACGCTGTCCCGTAGGAACCCTACAATCTCGATACGGGTGATGCTATGGAGCTTTACAGTGTATCGCTTTATCTATTATAGTTTCTCCGCTAGTAAATAAATTATTAGGTTTCTCGTGTGGACTGCCAAGATGCTTTCACAATTTGGCTAGAGTACTGTTAGCCGGTCGTAAAATGTGGACCGCCTACATTTACTACACTCTCGAGTCTATGTTAGGAATACAAGTTAACTATCTGAATCATTATTTTCAACGGAATGTTTCACGTAGTTCGGCATCAGATCAGACGGTCAAGTTATGGATCAAAAGATTAAAACAATACTTATGAAGAAATCGGGAACAGATTCAGGGAGTATATTTCACTGGCCAATTATAGAACAGACTTCACCGGACAAAAAAGGGAACATATTTCGCTAGCCAATCATAGAGCAGACTTCACCGGGTAATAACAGAACATATTCCATTAGCCATTCATACAACAGAATTAACAGACAATACCGAAACATATTTCATTAGTCAATCACAGAGCATGTTTCACCGGACAATCGGGGAACATATTTCACTGACCAAAATTCACTGGCGAAATAAGACTTGATTTCACCGACCAATAACAAAACAGATTTCAGTCTTTTCTTGTGAAATTTGACGATATAGAAAAGACTCGGGTCGAATTATCTAAAATTATAGAGATTTCCCACGCGAAAAGATAGGCATGGCACGATAAAATTCAGATCTGAAAAAGACAAATTGTTGTGCAAGTATATCAAGGTCAGAAATTAAGTCTACAGGAAATTAGTAAAGAATATTTGTGATATTTATGTCTGAAAAACCCCAGAGCAAATCTCAAATTAAATTTTTTAATCATTGTCCTTATAAACCTTCGAGTTTAATATCTAAGGTATAAGTTGAAATAACTTGTCAATCATGTAACGGTTTACTTCACACGAGAGCCAGAATGTACTAAGTCAAACATAACATCATAATCATCATACAGGGTCCAGAAACTGACTTACTGAAAACTCATTAACCTTAATCATTAACCTTAATCATTAAAAGTAGGTCAAGGCTGTATCAAAAGTAGATCTAAGTATCAAGACTAAATTAAACCTTAGTTACTGAGATATAATACTAGTATATCAACAGTAGGTCAGAATTTATATACCTACAACTACTGTGAAAACATCATCAGTAAGATAGAAAATTAAAAACATACTAAACGAAGTACATATATACTCGTCATACTGACGCTCAATAAAGTATAATCTACCTTTGACCCCCAGGGAAATGCCTTATACAAACTAGATTATCCATTTCCCAAGGGTGCAACGTACCCACATTAACCTTTTTAACCTTAAAAAGATTTACAAAGAACAAATGTGTGTAACATGCCCCAGTGAGACGCTACCTTTAACAGAATGTTTGATAATCATGATAATTGGCTGCCGAGTCACGAATTATGAGTATATAGAAATATATCCTACACAACAGGATGATTCCTGCAAGAAAAAGTTGAAATTAGTCTTTTACGATTGGAGAAGATGAATATGTTGAAAGTGAATTTATATTCTTTGTTGGACTTTCATCCAAAATGCGTACCATTTTTGTTGGACCAATAAACATACAGACTATGAACATTTTATAATTTACAATATCCCAAGAGTGCTTTGAATCAATTATTTAGCTTTTAAATAGTCTAATGGTGCGTTTAAAGAAAGTTTTTAAAATTTAGTGATTATCCTATGTTGGTCCCTCGTGGGCATACACCATCATTTTTATGAAATAGAAAGTCTATTTATCAAAATATTAAGGACAACAATAAGCATCGGGAGAAATTCATCTTAAAAGAAGAAAGTATCAATTATTATGATACATCGTCTTATATATATATTAAATAAATAAATAGGAATATTACCACTCCATACTATTGTACCTTTGGGTCAACGATGTGAAATACAAAAAAATATTATGCATATTTAGATCTAGTATTTAAGTTTGCGCTTTAATTTATATTGTAACTTTAAAGCTAGTAAAAAATTGTATCATATATAGCTTTATATTTATATTTAATTTGAAGGAAGTAAATATGATGTATTAATGTACCAACACTGATATAATATGTACATGCGCTTTCCGAACTGATAAGTCGGAAGGCTTAAAGTTAATAAAAAATTGAAACTTGAAACTTTTACAAACCTGCATATCTATCCCCAGGAGTTGGGTAAAAGAGAATCTGTACTTTCAAAATGAAGTCGCGGAAACGTGAAAATTTAACGACGGGTGGGATTTCTGTGAGAAAAGTCTACAGACTGATTATATACACTCTATGAGCTTATGAGCCGATTTTAGGAAAAGTTTTCCCGAAGAATTTAAATACTGTTGATTGGAATGTTTGCAAATATGAGTCTGCAGGACATTTTAAACTCGGTTTGTTTTCTGTAAAATACAAGGACATCCGAAATTTACGAGATCCTTTTTTGTTTTGTGATCCTATGAAACACTCACGTGCAACAATATCCAATTGCCGTTTAAATACGTTCATCTCAATTGAAATTTGGTTACCTTTTAAATTACAGATACATATAAAATTATTCTAAAATTCACTGTTACACAACTGAACGTTCATAGCAATTACAAACAAGCAAAAACGAAAACAAAACAAGCGCAAGAAAAGAAGGAAAAAAGAAAAAAAGAAAAACCTAAAAGAAACAAAAAACTTAAAAGAATCAATAGAAAAAATGTGATTTACTAGTAAGTCTCCGTAACACGGAATATGTTATCAACATGGTTAGCAAAACCTAAGACGTAACAGATTGTGACATCCATGACTTGTAACTAAATAATAACGAAAGCAGTGAGTTCTGTACACAAGATGTACGCATGATCAATTGTGGTTGTTCAATTCAAATCAAAAGCCTATACCTTGACATTGAAAAGAAATATCAACTTCCCACAATGGCCGACTGCTGTCTTCTGGGAAATCTGTGTTTATCGAACCCATGCGTTTTTAAATGAACAGAAAACGTCTAATTGATTTAGGCATAGTGGCATTCTTAAATACTCGGGTTTTCCCCCTGAGAGTAACAGAATCGTCCAAAGTATGATGTTTTAAATAAAGTGACGTTACAGTCAAATGGACAATCGAAAAATATTGACACATGACAGTCGACGAAAACTAGTCTCTAGCCAAACTGGAACTGCGATCATATTCGAAAGATTTGCCTTCATTCATATTACGTTCCACATAGCGGTGATCTTGTTACTGCATAAGACTAAACACATAACTGTGACGTCACGAATTAATGTTTTCATTGTCTAAAACGTTACAAATAATTGTGACGTCACAAGTAAACATAATAACTGTATATACGCAACAGATAGTTGTGACGTCACAAGTAAATGATGTAATTGTACATGGCGTAACATGTAATTGTGACGTCACAAGTCAACGTTATAATTGCCTGAGGCGTTACAGATAATTGTGACGTCACAAGTTAATAATGTAACTGTCTTAGACCTTACATATAATTGTGACGTCACAATTTAATACTGCAAATGTCTAAGACGTTACCGATAATTTGATGCAAAAGTTCAGATAATTGTGATATTACAAGAAAGGGTTGTACCCTTTTGTACGAAATAAGATGTTTCCCAGTAAATTTTGGATACTTATTGATGGTATTTAAATATATGTATGTGAAATATACAACACACTTGTGACAGCATGATAATACATTCGATTGTTTTCGGAACTTAAACTACAGTTAGGGTATGATATAAATCGTGCGGTATTGTGCTCGTGTTGACATTTTATGTGTACTCCGTGGGTAGTAATGACTTTTTATTGTTATATGTACAGCTACATGACATTGTTATTTTAGAATGGCAGCGTGAACACTACTTACATCTCTCACTGGACACAAATAGACACGAGAGGTTGAAATGTCCTCGCCTGAAAAACAATCACGTTATTCACGCGCCTTGAACATCCATTGAATTAAATGTCAAGATTCTCGCTCAAATCTTATGAAATCAAAGCTTTTATGAAATTAAACTTATATCGATTTTTAATAAAGTGCTGTAAAATGCATTTTCTGATAGCAGCTCTTTCACTTGTCTAATTTTTGGCGGAAATCACGTCGTATCGCACTTAGTTTATCGATTTTAGCTGGAACTTACGAGATATATCAGAATTTATTGAGTCTGAAGTAATTTATTTCTCAGAAATGTCTATTTCCACGTGCCGAGAGAGTTTTATTTTTGCTTTCTCAAATTAGGATTTATCTATTTGCAATACATATACTATGGAAGTATCGCAACAGAAAAATTCAACTAAATTCTAGGTTTACAAACAAATAAAACATAAAAACATAGAATTTAATCTTAACGTTTGACTTTGTTAATAACTACAGTTAAGTAAAAAAATACAGTATGTCCCTGTGAGGTTAATTGAGTGGCTATACAGTCACTCTAAAAGCCATTATAGGGAGTGTCAGAGCATGATATTGTATTAGTGGATCACGTCAAACCACAAGGACGCTCTACATATTGAACAAAGTAGATCTGACCACATCACATTGATGCAATCATTCCAAAATAATAGAATCCCATCTACAAACCATCCCGTCAACCAAAGACATGTGAATATCTTTTAAAAACATACTTCTATACACCATGAACGATCGTGTGCCTTATAAGATATGTAGAGTATCTGATCATTGATTGACAGCATCAGCAGTAGACTACTCAGAAACTCAAAGACAACAAGCCAATCAACAACACAAGTTCAATTTCTTTATTTCCTTTAAGTTTTACAACTTATCAGGTACAAAATTAACACAAACTTTGACCAATGCATGAGTCTTGAAAGTGAAGCCCAAAAGATCAACCGTAAAGCTCGATATAGTAACCTGAACAACATTATCAGCCAGGATATAACAGAAAATCCAAAACTCTTTTGGTGCTTTATTAAATTCGTAAGCAAAAGACAACAGAACCAGAGTCTTTCACTCCACATAGATCAGATAAATTAAGTTTGTTTTCTCTCCATATGGACAATACAGACCAGGGGTCACTTTCCTGCGTACCTGAGATGCCAATATGTCATTGGTCAGATCTTGGGATGTATTGGTTTGAGGGGGTCTTTTATCAGTGTGCTTTTGTCTACTTAGGCCCTGAAAGAGGAAATGCGTCCTTTAAAAAGAGCCAACAATATCAAGCATTACATGTTAACAAAGAAAAACCTATAAAGGGTGTTTATGTATATAAAATGAAGGTGTTTTGATTTTAATAAGTAGCATTTTAGTTAAAATTTCATTAGCTTGAAATTAAGAAATTCTAAAAAAAAAAAAAGCAAATAGGTGCAACTTTTGATGAACAAGCTACTATATCATGTATCATAACTTAACGTTCATGTACAAGCTGTAGAAACGTCAATAAGATGCTTATATCTGGAGGAAGATCTTGCTAACACTGTCAACGACCAAATGAGAAATGCGACATACACATAACACGCGCAGGCGAGTTACCATCGCTACGTCGAATTGTTTTAGTTTCACCACAGTTAAGTTGACTTAACAAATCAGACTAAAATAGTAAATGTTGGTTGTTTTAAGACCAGGAAAGTATTTTAATCAATACAAGTTTTAAAAGTTCTGCTAACATCAATCAATTGTTTAATAAGCTAACAAAAGGAGGAAACTAGATTATAAAAATAAATAAATGAATATTTTTGTTCATTATTGTTTTATTCATCAACTTATTTCGATATAACTTTAACAAGAATACCGTATCCTACATAGTGTTATCACTGTGGTATTCATCGCAAATTAACGCTTTTTAAAGTTGCTACCAAATGAATACGCTCATATGAATCATTGATTATTATATTATTATATAGCATCAATTCAGTTTCAAATGTTGGTTGTGCTAACAAAATAGACATGGGACTCCTTTATGTTGTATAAAGGTGTATGTAAGTGCCGGAAGCGTTTCACATTGTACAACTGACAGCTAGGTGTTGCTTCAAATCAATCACAGATCGATTATTTACTTTGTGCTGTTATTCGATGTTTGGATATATTTTGATTTTATTAATTAAGCAGTAGAAATTCATAGAAATGCTTTTATGTAGGAACCTAAAATATTAGTATCAATGCCCATATCAATGGTTCTTGATGGATCTTAGACAAAATTGCATATTATAGCCTTTTCGAAAATATTCTTTTAACTTTTTTCAAAACGGCTCATAAAAGTAGGGAAAGATCTCACTTTTGACATATACTCGTAAAGCATTGGTTGAGAAGTTTCGTGACGCTATCGAATGGGTAATAAACATAGCCGGGGAAAGTTTGTTTTAAATTACATGGTAAGATATTTTATATTGGTAAATTTAGTAGAAATTTGCATTGATCACACGATGATAACAGACTAAAGCGGAAAACGCGCGAGATTAACGGACGGTCGTCTGCTGTCAGTGATTACGCAGGAGAACTGTTGGCTGTAATTCTCTCAGAATTGAATGAAAATGTACACGTTGGAAGATATTTTAGGAATCACACAATGGTTTATACAAGAACCATTGTATTAATGGTATCGATGTATTTACAGTGCTACAAAGTGAAACATGTCCTGGTAGTCTAAGCACAAACAGAGTTAATCTGATATCGAGGGAACTTGCCGTATGATACAGGTAAGTTTCATATCTTAATTTTGCAATTATCCATACAAGTCTTTAAACTTTGCTTCTCTGTGACGTTTTACTTACATATTGAAGTAGTATTGTTACGACTGCGTAATTTATTGATTTAGTTTCAATTTCAAATGGTCGCCTTTCTTTATTTGATAAAGTTAATTAATTTAACCTGTGACGTTTTTGTTATTTTCATCTCAGATGTATAGCAACGTTCACCGTTCTTACAATGCACTCCCATTCACAATCACTATGGCGTAGCATCGGGTGAAGTTGATTGCATATTGGAGACATTTTCTATCTATCTTTTTATCGTGTCTGACGGGGAGACTGATAGATTGCCTATTGTATGACAATGCTATATATATATGATAAGTGTACGTATTTTGTTAGGTTTTGATATGTCCAGACAAGAACCAAAACTGTCGTATGCTAAGACTATATCTTACAACTGTCAGGAGACAGATACAGAAAATTGTTAGAAACAAAAATGTATGTTTGTCCATATGGATTTATCTAGATAAACATTGAATATTCCAATCAAAGTTTCGCAGTTTGTTTCATATGTTTGCAGAGGAAGTCAATGCTGATACTGGAAGCCATATCCAAAAGGGGCCATAATACAAAAGGTGATTTGTTTTCCTTTTTCCTTTTTTTTTATTTCATGTCTTTTGAATTTTGATGTAATATCACTTTATTTTCGATGTCGGTTGTTGCGTTCATGATGAACACCGGGTCAGGAATAGCATCCTCTAAAACGGCACTGAATATCAAACCAATCTTTACACGGAAGTTACGTCGTGATAATGTTACATAAAATTGAAAATAGTTTTGACAATTTCCTGACTGATCAGAGTATCTTAACATTCGTCAATTAGAATCATATCGTATCTAGTTCATTGATATTACAACATTTGACACACCGTGTTTTATAAATTAAATAAAGTGTATAAATTGCCTTCTTCATAATTCCTTTTTTAAACTTTACAGCATATAAACCATTAGAATGCCAGAGAACACAGGACATGTACAAAATATGGACGGCAGGCGATGGTTTTGGGTCAACCGAAGTTTACTTCCGGTTAAGTTGTTTTACTTCTTTAGACTGGCTGGTGAGTACGGTTTGTAACATACGATTCATATTTCTCTTAAGACAAATCATAAACGTTGGTAAAACGATAGTTATGTCGCCATTTATCTGAGAGAAATCACTCATTTGGTGTTAAAAGATAGTTCTGTTGCCGTTTTAATCGTGATTTCTTTAAAACAAATAGCTCATTTGACGCAAAGAAATGGATTTAAGGTATGGCAAGCCGTTTAGGTTTTATTCATTAAATACAGATATCTCTATTTAAAAATTCAAATACAGTTATCTCTATTTGAAATACAGATATCTCTATTTAAAATAGAGATATCTCTTTAAAATTAGAGATATCTCAATTTTTTGTCCGATTAAGATATTTCACAATGAACTAGAAATATCTTTGATTAAAATACAGATATCTCTATTTCAATTAGAAATATCTTCATTTCAAATAAAGATATCTGTTTTTTTACAGATATATCTATTTCTTGTATAATTAAAGATATCTCTATTTCAATTAGAGATATCTGTATTTTAATGAAAGATATCTCTATTTCTACATAAATACATATATCTCTATTTTTTTTAAATAGGGATATTTCAATTTGAAATACAGATATCTCTATTTCAATTAAAGATATCTATTATTTTTTTAGATTTGTGAATATATTGAGTTCTGATTTGAATCATTAAGCTAAACGATATGCATTAAAGTTACCGTCTGACTCTGTATCAAGTGTCGTTTTTTCTGTGTTGGTGGTGATTTGGTTTAAATTCTTCTCATTTTCATAGCATAACTTTTCATTTCGTCAATTCCTCTATATTGATGGAGTTTTTGTCGTCAGCCCCCCTTATTCAATTGTAATTGTTCTGTGATGCAAACATTTGGTCGTTTGAAAGTCCCTTTACACCTGTTGTCATTCTTTTGTGTTGATTGGAGTTTGATAATCAGTCAATTCGATCAAGTTGACATTCCTCTGAGTTAGTTAATTGATCAAAATGTAAATCTTTGTTTTTGGTTGAGATTCGGTCATTAGTACGTTTGATTCCTGTGTTGTTGGAGATTTGTTTGTCAGTCCCTGTGATTCAGGTGTTATATCTGTCTTGGTTGAGATGTATGCATTATTCCCTTTAATTCAGTTGTCATTCCATTTGTGCTGGTGTAGGTTTGGTCGTCAGTCCCTTTGATTGTGTTGTCGTTTAATTTTGTGTAAATGGCGATTTTGTAGTTATATCCCGTTGAGCCAATTGTTTATGTTAGTTGAGATTTAGTTGTCAGTCACTTTGAACCAGCTGCCTTAAATTTCCTCATTCTTGGTTTATGTTTTGTCGTCAGTGCCTTTGAACAAGTTGCAGCTCCTGTATGCTGTTTGATAATTAGTCACCAGTCCGTTTTATATAGCTTAGTTTTCATTTCTTTATGTTGGTGGAAAAGTGGACGCCAGTCCATTTGAATCAGTTGTCATTCCTTTGTATTTGATGAAAAGGGGACACCAGTCTCATTGATGTAGCTGCAATTTCTTTGTGTTGAGGAGATTTAGTTGTCGGTCTCCTTGCTTCGGTTTTTAGTTGACCTTGTGTAAGTGACGATTTGGTCGGCAATCCTTTTGATTTACTCGTCCTATCTCTTGGTTGACGAAGATTTTGTAGTCTTCCCTCTTGATCCAAGTGTCAATCCAGTGTTACTTTATAGGGATTTGATCGTCAGTCCCTTTGATTCATTTGTAATTCTTGTATGCTGTGGATATGTGGTCGTCTGTCCGATTGATTCAATTGTAGTTATGGTATGCTGTGGATATTTGGTCGTCAGTCCCTTTGATTCAGTTGTAATTATTGTATGCTGTGGATATTTGGTCGTCTGTTCGATTGATTCAGTTGCTATTACTGTATGCTGGTGGAGATTCTTTGACGACCCCTTTCGTTCAGATGCCATTGATCTCTGCTTGACCCTTCATGATTCTATTGTTTTCTTTCTACATGAATCTATGCATGTTGAGTTTAATATGTTGCCCTTGTCTATTAAGTGTTTACTCTATTGTTCCTATTTTGTTTATTTCAGCTATGGGATCTTTGTTTCCTTACCTGACATTATACATGAAGGGGATAGGACTGTCCGCTAGGGAAACAGGACTGATATATGGAGTAGTTCCGATAATTAGCTTCTTCACGAGACCACTGATATACAAGATAGCAGATCAAACACAGAAACACAGACTCGTTCTCTTGGTGTGCTGTATACTGAATGGAATATTTTACCTCATGTTGTTGTTTGTACCAGAAGAAGGTTTCTATCAGAATTCAGTTAAAATGAGTACCGTTTTACGGTGTAATCAGTTCAACTCGTACGTACACGATTGTCTTCCAATCAAATCTAGAGGACTGTCAAAACAGACTACCGGTCAGTCAGATTGTCCAACCGTGTTCACGGACTATGTCAGGCTTCGATATCACGACAATTATGAAGGTGCTGACCCTTTACATAAAGGGAAAAGAGAGAACACTTTCTCTTATGTTTCACCGTCCTGGGTTCGAAACCATTCGCTACGATGTTCGTTAAGGTGCACGTACAGGACAGACATATCATCCGTTGTACAGTTTTGTTCTACCATCGACAACGATAGACACAATAGATATTGTAGTCAAGAAATGCTGACTTTAAACGCAAATATGCCATTTGAAATATCACTAAATCAGATCTATATACCTTTGCGACGGGGCCCTCTTGGTGGCGTTTCTATTGAAAATGAAAGGAACTGTGTGAACTTCTTAACAAATAACATTTCTTACCATGATAGACACTACGGCAATATGTTATGTACCAAGGATCTAGCAATGCAGTGTAACGTTACGTGTCTGGATACGGAACAACAGAAATGTATAACTACAGAACACGTCAAGAATTACTCTACAGAACTTACTTGGTCATTTTGGTTGTTTATGATCATTTATCTATGTGGTAATGTGGCCGAGACACCAATTTCTATACTGAATGACATGATAACGTGTAAAATGGTTGGTGACCGACGGTATGTTTGGGGACAGAAGCTCTGGGGCACTCTTGCTTTCGCAGTGCTTGCTGTTGTAGCAGCTTTCCTTGTAGATACCCTTAGTGAACCATTCACGAAAGATTTTAGAGTGTGTTTTTGTATATTCGTTTCTTTTACTGCTGTTTCAGCTCTTGTGTCAACATTCATACCCGTTCAACATAATTTGCAGTGTGCATTTAGGGTACATGACGTCATCAAAATGGCAGCATATCCCAATGTTCTAGTATTTCTGGTTGTTATGACATACTTTGGATTCTTACTTGGTGTATATGAGACATTCTTGTTTTGGTACTTGGTAGATGACATGTCCACTACCATGTTAATCATGCCAGGGGTGATCATTTTAATTACTTTTACAGTCAAAACTCTCTTCTTGTTTGGCGCTAAACCAATCATTTCCAAAATAGGTCACCTAAATTGTCTTTACTTTGGATTCTTGACTCTAATTTTACGATTTTTCACATTTTCGTATGTATCTAACGCATGGCAGGTTCTTCCTGTTGAAATTTTGTATGGAATACACTCGGGACTGGTGATGTCTGCAGCAACATCATACTGCGTAACAGTGGCGCCACCTACTATGCAGCCGACTCTTCATGGTGTGATGAAAGGATTACACTATGGATTTGGTAATTCTATTTATTTACAGAATCTTTCTTTTAAACTAAACTTTGAAACAATGAGGTTAATTACCACTGGCTCTTTGTGTCACATAAATACCAGCTAAAGTCTTGTGATTACGACATGTTTTCCGGAATAACAATTCACATGTTTTTTTTGGAAAACTTAATTAAACAAAATAAGTCGTAATTTCGAGAGAAATTAACGGTGAGTTGGCACTTACATGTTTCCGTAGCAATACGCTCAATTATGTTATAAAATAAAAAGAATATGTCTAAATAATCACACAAGGAAAATTAGTTCTGCTACAAATCCGAAGGAATTTGCTCATGTGTTTCAAATTTGTATGGAGCATTTATAACTTTATGTTCATATTATTCCGTGAAAGTATTAACTAGCATAACATAAAGATGAAACCTGATTGTAAAATAAATACCAAAGAGCAAGATAAGTTTCATCCTAAAGATATCGTCAAAAACGTATATTCTAACATGAAAATAAATTCTTGCTAATTAAACGTATATAGGAAATGGTACTTAAAACAAACCGAAACCGCCAAATGCGTAGCTGTTCATACAACCATGAACCAATAGGGACAGACTAACATTTAAAATTGGTATTCCAACAATGATTCAATTTAAACCGCAATTCCAATTTAAACAGGTATCTAACAATGATCCAGTATTAACTGATGTCTTACAATGATCCAGTACATACGGACCGTAATTCTGATGAAACTGATGCTCTAACAACGATCAGGTTTCGTATCAAAACTGGTGTTTAACAACGATCAAGTTTCGTATCTAAACTCGTGTCTAACAATAAGCAAATATGGACAGTCGTCCTGTTTTTTTGTTTGCTTGTTTATTGGGGTTTAGCGTCCCTTTAGCTCGTGTATAGGTCATATCGAAACGGCGTCTGCTTGCGACAGTGCGCACTTGTGGCGACTTTACTCAGTCACATTATCCTGACACCGAGCCAGCCAGTCATCCTACCCATTAATGCTGGGCGCTTAGCAGGGAGCGCGAAAATTGCCCAATTTTAAAGTCTGAGGTTTTGACCCGACCGGGATTCGATTCCACGACCGTGGATTTTAGCACCAGTCTACCAGCACGAAGCGAGCACCCTTACCACTGGGTCACCGCGCTGGTGACAGTCGTCCTTCTGAACTTGGTGTCTAACAATTATCTTGTATAACCAACCATCTAACTAAAATTGATGTCTAACAAATACCCGATACATACCTTGTCATAAAGGAATAAGATTGTGGTTCAACCATTAGCCAATAGAGGTGGAAATATGGAAAGCTGGTTTGAGCATTTGTATAAACTATTGTGGGTTTAATTGATTCTATAATCGTTGTCCAAATTACTCAATAATTAAGGACAGCATTGTGTTCGTTTTACAATATCCTTGAACTAATTCATTAATTGGTGTTCTTTTGATGAAAATTCCGAAAATTAAAGTGCAATGGTTAAGAACATAAATTCCATATGGCATTAATACCAACATAATTGTTTACGCATGATAAGTCTGTAACTCTGTAGACGTCTCTATAATTTTACAATGAAAGATGAAACAAAGGCATGCACGTGTATCCTGAATCTTGTCGATATAATAACGACATGCACATGTTTACCGATATGAACAAAATAAATAGAAACAGTCAAATACAGCTCTACCTAAGTTAAAGTCACGTTTGAGGTTTTTTCTAATGAGTTCATTGTGGCTAACAGATAACGTTGATGTTTTAAGTGGTGATATTCATTTGTAACAATGATATATATTTATTTTTTACACTTATAATGCATATCACTTTGGGACGTGGTGTTCCTGAATGGTATATATAAATGACTTATTGTAGCCGTGGAAAACCACTGGGTGCATGTGAACTCAGAACTTTTTCTACCGCACACATTTGCTGGAAATTTTGTCATTGAAAATATCAATATCCTGACACCGAGCCAACAACAATCCTTCATCTACCAAGAAAGATTAGTGCTCAGCAGGGAGCGAGAAGATATGGAAACGTCACTGGGCTCTTGGCTCCGTCAGCGCCGGTATCAAGCCCTAAAGCACATTTTAACTGTGCACATTGCTTAAGATTTATCGAATGAAGTTTCCCTAAGTCTTTTCTTATTGCCCATGAAATGCATCAACAGCACCTAAATGAAGTTTTATGAGTAAAAGTTACACACTTAACTTTATTAAGAGACGTAATTTTACAAAATATTCATCATGATTCTCTGGACTCGTGGGATCGGTTCAAAGACTACATAACCTTGAGTTCTCCGTATTTAGAAATGGAAACACAATTTCGATAGGAATATGTTTCTTTAATTATAGGCTTTAAGAGATTTTCTTAGTTTTCTGCTGCAGGCCGCCAAATTTTTCGAGTCGTGCTTTTACAGTGAATTATTAGTGTCATCTCTCTGGTTCACTTGTGGGTACTTGATGCCTGGATTTTTCTTGATCACCACTTACTCCAATTCATATGTCATTCTCCCTTACCTTTGATGTTTGTTAACGTTATACTCGGGCTGCCTCTGATGACATGCGTTATTCTTCCTTGCCTTTGATGTTTGTTAACGTTGTACTTGGGACTGCCTCTGATAACATGTATTATTCTTCCTTACCTTTGATGTTTGTTAACGTTATACTTGGGACTGCCGCTGATGACATGCGTCATTCTTCCTTACCTTTGATGTTTGTTAACGTTATACTTGGGACTGCCTCTGATGACATGCGTCATTCTTCCTTACCTTTGATGTTTGTTAACGTTATACTTGGGACTGCCTCTGATTACATGCGTTATTCTTCCTTACCTTTGATGTTTGTTAACGTTATACTTGGCACTGCCGCTGATGACATGCGTTATTCTCCCTTACCTTTGATGTTTGTTAACGTTATACTTGGGACTGCCGCTGAT
>JAUMGZ010163757.1:0-15897 GCA_032359645.1 Pododesmus macrochisma
CCAACTTCACAAGAACTCTGACCGGTTAATCAAACATCCCCACTTAACTTATGGACACTCCTTATTTATGGTATGTAGTTCTCTGATTATTTAATCAAACATTCCCATTTAAGTTATTGACACTCCTTATTTATGGAATGTAGTTCCAGTCTCAGTCAGTCTTTAGTGCGGACCGTGTCAGTCATAAGTGCGGTCCCTGTCAGTCATTAGAGCGTTCTCTGTCAGTCATTAGTGCGGTCTCTGTCAGTCATTAGTGCAGTCTCTGTCAGTCTTTATTTCGGTCTCTGTCAGTCATTAGAACGTTCTCTGTCAGTCATTAGAACGTTCTCTGTCAGTCAATGGTTCGGACTCTGTCAGTCATTAGTTCGGTCTCTGTTAGTCATTAGAACGTTCTCTGTCAGTCATTAGTTCGGACTCTGTCAGTCATAAGAAGTTCTCTGTCAGTCATTGGTTCGGACTCTGTCAGCCATTAGTTCGGACTCTGTCAGCCATTAGTTCGGTCTCTGTCAGTCATTAGTTCGGTCTCTGTCAGTCATTAGAACGTTCTCTGTCAGTCATTAGTTCGGTCTCCGTCAGTCATTAGAACGTTCTCTGTCAGTCATTAGTTCGTTCTCTGTCAGTCACTAGTTCGGTCTCTGTCAGTTTTACTCTTATCTCTGAACGAAATGCATTTTAGATGTGAAAAGTGTATTTTGGTTATTCAGTTTTTGTTTTCGGGCTTATTGTCCGATCAACAGCTAAGGTCATTTACGGTCGTGCCAGTTGTACTGGTGGAGGAAACCAGATGGTTATTCGGTGTAAAAGGAACGATATTATGCCTTTGTTCTAGTGTACTAATCCCTTATATATTTCAAGTCTTTTTCAAACTATGTCAAATGCACCGATTAGCGTGCAAGACATACATAATACATGTATATTAACAATTTAATTCTATATTTTTCATTTTTACTTGTAGATTTCCTCAGATGACCAGATATACCAGTGCTATTGCGTCCTGACTCAAATGTTGTTGTTGTTGCTGCTGCTGTTGTTGTTGTTGATAATGCGTTGAATAATAAACTGTTGAATCAATTTGAAATCTGTTGTCATCTTATGTGTCACTCTTTGTGTTGTCATCGTGTCATTCTGTATAAACAGTTCTATAAGTAATATTACAGATGCGAACATAGGATGAAGTCTGTAAATCACAAGGACTAATTAAATGTAATTCTAAGAATTCACGCACTATATTGACGAAATAAGCCAATTACGTGGTGCAGTATTCTGTAGACTTACATAAGACCGTGTGCTATATAGAATTTCCCGCTTTCAACAAAGCACACACTTAATATCATTATTTTTAGATAATAAATGTATATTTCTGTGTGCGTCCAACGTTTTCTTTTTGTTTGCCAATGTCCATGGACTTACGGCCTTAGCATATCGTCTTGGTTTTTCGATTTACTATTTTGTGCAATACTCTTATAAAAGTTATGTTATGTAGGTCTCCTTCCACAGTAAGGCTGTACATGTCTTATACATATGCCTTCCTGGGTCACACAATCATATGCACTTGCTTTGTTTTTGCCACAAATACCATACATGCATACAATTTTTTGAAATCGTGATTGTCTGTTGTACATTTTGAGACCAAAAATAAACATAAAATGTGGATACTGAATCATGATAGACTTCACTGTATGTATATTCTTTGGATGTTATTTTCATGGATAAAGTCACCAAAACATCATATTTCACAGAGGTGTTAAAAAGCACATTTCTGGATAACTTTGGGTGAGATAAAGCTTAAACATGAACAACAGACCTATTGTTATGAAAAATGGAATAAATGTGAGGTCAAACTCGACTTGTTTTCCGGCAAACAAAACTGTGAACACGTGTGATGTCAGCCAATGATAGCTTCATCTCTGTTTATTGAAAATATACACTTAGTTGAAGATAGTTATCGTAGCCATGACTGCAGAAGAAATAATGTGTCATGTCAAGGCATAAGAAAAATGAAACAGAAACTAACGCATCAACGTTTGAGGCGGCTTTCTCCCACTTTTTATGTAGATGCGAGTTCTGACTCTCCGCCGCTCCAAATAAATTCAAAAAAATTAAAATAAGCGGCATAAGAGTCAGATCATTCAGACTAATGCGAACCGACTCATTTGGACATCAATCTTCCCACTTCCCACATGAGACAGGAAGTATTTAAGCGTGGACATACAGTTAAAAAAAACTTCATAGTGCAATTTTTCTTTTATAAAAACTCAAAACAGTAAATGTCAACAGCGTGAGTGGTAAAATAACAAAAAGTAATTATTGTACCTTCGAGTGTACTCTTAATGTTTAGTATTTTTTATTTAAAGGTCATGATGATGTTCACCCTTAACAGATTTTTGATGAATACAAACGTTACAGTGACGTCACTACATCCGGGCATTGTAGAGACAGAATTACTTCGTTCTCTGGATAAAGGATGTATAAACAGTTGTTTCCTATCGTGTGCAAGATGTTTAGGTATTTATATAAAAAAAACCAATATTCATTGCATGAGAGTGCATTCAAATATAATGACGTCCTTTTACGAGTCAATGTAATCCATTTATGGACATATCATATTTTAGTCGGTTTGCATGAATAACTATTCTTGAGAATTGTTGAGACATTTTTTTGTATGTTCGGGTGCTGAATTGTTTATTTTTGTTGTTGTTGTTGTTGATTTGTCAATGTCTTTCGTTCTGATGACACGCCGTTTCTTGTTACTTATAAACTAAAAGTGAGTTTTTCAACACAAAAAGGTGCCATAAAATGATAAAATGTTGTCGTTTCATTACACTTTTGGTAAAATAGTAAGACACTATGCATTTGAGTCTTGATCTTATTAACAATTAATTTACTTGTAGGGCAAACAAAAACTCCGTATAAGGGAGCTTGGACATCAATCAATGCAGCTGTGAATCCAGAACTTAAAGGTGTCAGGGACGTTTACTATGCTAACAGTGAACCTAAGCCGTGTAAAAGATTAGCCAGGTAAAATAAGGATATACATACTTAAATATGTTGGCATATTTGTGCCATCTTGTGTTATCCTTATTTCGTTTTTTCGACAGCGTCTTTTAATTATTTCGCTAGGTGACTTTTCAATAATTCCCAAGAATCTTTTCGTGATTTCGCTTGGCGACTTTTTATTCATTCTATTTTATGCTTTTGCTTTTCGTTATTTCACTTGGCGTCTTGTGGCTTGATGGATTTTTTCGCTTTGCAACTATTCGTTATTTTCTTATCTTGATGAGCATTTTTTGCTATTTAGAGAACTGATAAATGCGAACAAATCGACTTTATTATAACCCCCACTATTGCGCGCAAAACGTTGTAATATTTGAACATCTTGTGATTTATGTTCGAAATCTTTTGATTTGTATTGTAAAAATTGTTTTATATTCGAAATCAGTGACATAATTTCGAAATCTTGTGTTTTATATTGTAAAAGTTGTAATTTATATTCGATATCTTGTGATCTATATTCCAAGTCTAGTATTTTACATTGTAATTTATATTCGAATATAGTAGACAATTAGGAAGGATGATATCTGACTCATATGCTGTCTTATCCCTAATGTACATCATCGCTGTATTTTATATTTATATCTTCATGCAGGGACAGAAATTTACAAGACATACTCTGGAATTTTACAAAAGAATGTGTCAAGAATCATCTACCCTCTGACGCCATAAATGGCTTGGAGAGTTCTTAAGGATGTTTTTAAACATAATTCATTTTATAATAATGCAGCCCTATCAGCACTAGCTTGTCCAGTGTTTTGGAAACATATGTTTTGCCTACTTTTTTATTTATTATCGAAAAACCTCGAAACATTCCTTGAAAATCTGTCAAACTGTGCTGTTATTCTACGACTATTTACATTGAGAAACTAAGTTTTTGGTAGAATTAGTCGACTGTTATTAGAACTGAGATGTCGTTTATGTAATGAATTGCACATGCATTGTACACGTATCACGATAGTGGTCGACTCGTAAAGGAATGTTGTATCAACCAGCGTCTGAAACACACGTATCATACATTTGTCAATGATGAAATTTATTTATAGGGGCTATTTTCAACTACAATATTATCATTTCATTCAGTGCAACGAGGCTATAGAAGTGAAACAACATGACGTCGATCATTTGTAATGATCACGTGTACATATATTTACTATAGCTAATAAAGAGCTATTCTGATCTTTCCTGAACAAAACATAACCTATTTACAAATTTACTTGTACATGACAATCTTAATCATTAAAATTAAAGACCATGACTATGTATCTTTATCTCCTTTACCTTTGCTTTTTTTGTTTTGACAAGTTTGTATTATGGTTGGGGTATGGTTTTGGTACATCATAAACATCGTGATTTTCCCTATCTCCCCTTTGAGTCTGTAGCTTTAACTTACCAAAGTCTTGTCTATTCTAACTTAATTTTCTCTTTAGCGTCCATTTATGACGGCTGATTCAAAGCTAGATCTGGGGTTCGGGACTTTGGTGTCTCTTACAGTATACGGTTGCGTTTCGATGTAGTACAAATATATGATAATTTTTACTTTACTCAACATAAATGTTTTCCTTAATTAGGAAGACACCCTATATATGTTCTTACTTAACATTCATTCTCCTCATCAAACAAAAAACCAGCGCGGTAACCCAGTGGTTAGGGCGCTCGCTTCGTGCTGGAAGACTGGTGCTAGAATCCCGGTCGGGTCAAAACCCAAGACTTTTAAATTAGGCAATCTTCTCGCTCCCTGCTAAGCGCCCAGCAATACTGGGTAGGAGGATGACTGATTGGTTCGGTGTTAGAATAATGTGACCGAGTGAGGCATCATGGCAATGTGTCTGAGCTATTTCAGTGAGATAACACTATAAGGTCGCCATAAGTGCGCACTGTCGCAAGCAGACACTGTCTCGATATGACATATACATGATGTAAGGGACGCTAAACCCTAATAAACAAACAAACATCATCAAACAAATCCATCTGCGTCAAAAGTATTTTTTTCAAAGTAGGAAATCAATACTGTATATTTGTAAAATGTCCTCACTAGTCTAATGCATCCAACCGTTAAGGTATATAATTCTGCTGACATCAATATTTTAGTCATTTTGTGAATGTTTTACTGTTATATTTTGTAATTTCTTCGTTTTTATTACAAGAAGAATGTTTTCTTCGTCCTTAATTGTTTTTTTCAATATGACTAAATAGTTATAATTAACGTTGATATCGTATATGTAGTACTTCTATGTAATGTCAATTTCGACATGTATGGAATTTCTCTACAGAATACAAAAGAACCGCTTCCGGAAATGTGATTTAGTTCAAGCAAGTGTTGTGGTCATAGAGTTTGTCATTTTCTTATAAAGATCTTTTGAATGTAACGAAGTATACACGCAATATTCAAACACGCTCTTTCAAAATGATTTAACCAACATAAACATTCTTTTCTAAAGTTATGTATAAAGTGCATATTTACTTTTGTAACTAGAGGACAACTTTCACTGCCAATTTCCTTTGTAAGTACATGTAAAATGTTGTATTGGGGGTCAATTGGAGTGACTTAGTGCTCAGGATGTAGACCATTATATTTTGTTTAGCTGTGATACAATAACACAAATAAGATCAACACTCGGTTATATTTGTATGTTTTGCTATACATTGTTATATATGTACTCGTTACAAGAATCAAAGTATTTCCCACCATAAGGTAAAAGGAATATACGCACATATTCTGTTACGTGTTTAAACATTTTAGTATGTAAACAAATAAATTGTTTTCTTTTACTGAAGTCAATTTGTTGTCAATTCGATCAACTCAAACATATATCAAAAGTGTTAGATTTTTGAAACATTTATATAGTGACAGTTGAAGGAGCAGGAGGGTCTTTGAAATTCAGTTTAGAAATGGCGAACATCAAGGCTGCACTCAACAGTGGAATATGGTCAGGTAATGAAATGTTTGCTATGAAGAAAAACATATCGGAAGAGGTGAAATTGAATACTAAGTTGGATTCCTTTTACAGGGAACAATCGATGAGTACGCAGAAACTTAACAAATATGTCAACAGTGTTTCAAAGTCAATGAGAGAAATTAAAACGAGTACAGGTTGCAGCAGGAAGGGACTTCCGATTGTTCAAACCGCGAGTCATTCCATTTGTTCATCGCAACCAGTTATTACATATGACGTTCCAGAAAATATGATTTTACGTTCAGCGAGAAGTTATGACATGAGACCAAGGGGGTCTTTATTAGAAGAAATCAATCTTGCGGTAAACAAAAACTGTATACAGAATACTACCAATTCTCGGACATCTTACCGAATAGACAGAAGGGCGATATATTCCAATGGCAGGGACACCAATGCCACCATGAGCACAGTTGAGTCGCATGAAAAGATTACGTTAATTGGAAACTCAAGACCTAAACAGATCAACAACGAGTTGAAATCACAGTCAGACGAGATAAACCTACCAAACAAAAAGAGCAATTCACAAATCAGTCAAAAAAATAAAGATAGCTCTACGAATGAAAACCCGCAAAGTTATAGGAATAATAATCATTTTCCAAAAAGTCATTCAGTTAATGATCATAGGACAAGAACAATCAAGTCCAATGGTTACAATGCTAGTCTGCAAACAGGGAGATCTAAAGACCTGAGAAGAACCAAATCAGACGGGGAGAATATTGAAAGAATATGTTTTGGAGAGAAGGTGTTCAGTAATCAAAAAGGTGTTGCATTACCTGACATTTCGCGCACAGATTCGTTCTTTTCTACTGATACCTTTGACCAAGCACTCGACCATGAATCTACATCTGACGAGGAAGAAAAGGAACTCGCAAGAAAGGTCGCTTATATGAATATGAAGTACAACCCTTGGAAGATACAAAATAGGAATGGTAATTTTTACAACGCACTGGAGTTACCAAATATAAAGGACTGCCATAGGCGGGCCTGTAGATCTACGTGTGCGACGTGTATGGCTAGGAAAGCCAAAGCACCCTGTTTTGTTATTCCTGGACTCACCTTTGCAGAAAGATCAAAACTACCATTTACGGGTGAACAGAAGGCTGATAAAAGCAAATTTACAAAACGAGAAACAAAGAAAAGGTTAAAATCTGTTAAATCACGAGAAAAACAAGGAACTTTTTCGTTCTCGGAAGAGAATGATAATTGCAATAAAAAACATGAAACTGGGAGCGAAACTCGCAAATCAAAGTCAGCATTATCTGAAGCTTCAGACACCGACACGGTGATAAAGGAAGCTGTTAAATATGTAGTGAAGAATGACAGACTAGTTATTACCAAGGAGCGTTTACAAGAACTGTCGATACCAAAGGATGGATTCCGAAAGTTAGCGCGCATATCAAAAGCTTCTATAAGACGCGAGATTACTAGATTAATGGATATCACGGAAGAACTAGCAAAAAAGGAACAACAAAATCGTCGCTTGCTCGACTCCAGGATAGGTATGTTTGTTGCACTTCTTAATCAGCAAAACAACCCCGCTGCACCAATCAAAATGGTTGATATTCCGATTCGTGATGACGTCATGCGTGTTGACATATCTCACGTAAGTAGTCCGGATTATGGTAGTGGGGCACACCACACCGTGCAACGAATTGCGAACGAAAAACGACGAAATGGAAAGCATGTACAGTTTCATTTAAAATGAAAATTAGTTAATAACATAATCGCCACTTGTATGCTGTATGAAAAAAACTAATGTTTATATGTAAGAATCATGCATTAACTAAAATGTCTGTCCTTTCGAAAAATACGTAGCTTCAGCAGAGAAAACGATTATGCATGTCAATATTACATTGTGGTGTAATCAATAGAACACTGTTATGATATGAGTCCACAGTTACAGACAATGACAATGCTTAAAATTGAGATTTTTTCATTATAAAGAGGTGTGGATGTCGAAAGGGTGTGTAAAATGTTTTGAGTAAGGATAATTTTCTCCATAAACTAACATCATAAATGTTATTATTGTAAAGCCTACCTGAACACTGTAGCGATTCAGTATTTAATTGTACCACTAAGTAAATGAATTGGGTTATTCCTCTTTGGAAGCAATGTTTGTAATATTGATATTTTTTTTTTTCATTTTGTTTACTTGAATCATAAACTGGTGATTTGTTTTGATGACGTTCGGCTTTTTCTATAATCCCTTGATTCGGAGGAATGCGTAGAAAAACAACTGGAAGCAATGTATGTTGTACTAAGACTATTGTTACATTTTTTCGACAAATTGACAAAAACAAAAGGTATCATCTTCTGTGTTTAAATATTCATATCCTTTATTAACATTTTACAGTGAATAGAAATCATATATTCTTAAAGCCAACGGCTGATGTTTTGAAGCAATGCATTTTAACGGTGTGTGTCGATTTTAATTAAAGTCGTTGAATGAACGTTCAAAATAGTTTAGTGATGGTAGCTGTCCTTGAATATTTTTGTGATGTGGTTATGTCACCTTTGCTAATGAGAACTGGGTTGTTCGAAATACGTGTCCAGAGAAATACGTTTAAAAATTCCTGTCTTGACTACGCGCACATTTTAAATTTTGGCAAGACAATTTTGTATAATTATTAGGTATGGTTTTTGAACAACCTAACCATCCTGAATTTGTTGTCACCGTTTCCCCCTTTGGCTCTGCAGCCTTGATTTGCTGAAGTCTTGTCTATTCAAAATTCATTCTTCTCTTGCGTCCGGGGCCGCGGTGGCCTAGTGGTTAAAGTCACCGACTTGTAATCATAAGAGCCTTTCAACTCCTAGTTCGATTCCCGTCCGGGGCGTGCTAGTGTGAGAAAGTTAACAGTGACTTGCCGTAGGTCGGTGGTTTACTCCGGGTACTCCGGTTTCCTCCACCAGTAAAACTGGCATGTCCGTAAATGATCTTAACTGTTGATCGGACAATAAGCCCTAAGTACAAACAAATAAACATTTGTCACTGGCAGTCGTTGTGATCATTGTCCATGTAAATACTTTATCTCCGTTTCTTTTAAGCACATAAATACTACATGTTTATTTAATCCTAGCAACCAATAAATCAATTATAATGCACGCGTGTTACCAATTTTTGCAGGTTAGATTTTCCTTAAGTATATCGAATGTTGATAAAAGAATCTGACAATATATCAGGGCCATTGCCCTGGGGGTGGCAATTGCCCGCTCCCTCCAAATTTTTAACTTTTCTTATTTTCTACGACAAAATTCTCTGCAAGTCGGCATTTATATATGAATGCGACAAAAACAAGTTTTCCCCCAGGATACGGCCCTGAATCTTTTTTGCAGTTCTTAATTGTTATCATATTTGCTTTTAATGGAACAGCTTCCTTATTCTTTTTTTATGTGTAGGGCATGACACCAAACAAATAGCCATGGTGTCAAACCTTCAATCAGATTACGTCTTTAGTGGCGACCAAGTTGGTACTCATCATTTGAGCCAAGGAATTGAACACACTCATCGACATGAACACGGAGATCCCAACTTCCACCCTATTACTCCGCATGCCGGTGGTTTAATGGTGTCATACAATGAACCTTCGCCACTTGAAGAAGCGCCTGGGCTCAGCCGGTGGGAATCTCCGAGTCCAATAAGCCCCTCCCTGTCTTTTTCTCCACCAGAATTGGCTGAAATGGTGGTACAGCCTACACATGCTCAAACACCGACAGGACAAGCAGGTTTGTTACCATTTTCTTTTGAGTTGATACCAGTCATATGCAGTCTATATACAAAGATTAACAGTATCCATGGTTTTTTGGTATATTTAGTCAAGGAAACCAACATGATTATGAGATCTCCCGGTGTTTTCAAATATATTAAAACTGGAAACAGCATGCCAAAGCCTTGTTTGTGTATTAAATTATTTATACATCATACAATGAAGTTAAAGAGAGTTCTACGTTTTAAACCAAAACGTTTCGGCTCTCTAGTTTTCAACTCTAAGGTTATCGCGTTTTCATGATTTCGACTTTCTTATAGCTTAGGCAAAAAGTCGAAAGGTCGAATGGCCACAATCACCCACTATAAAAATCTGACACACATACATGTCTGCAAAAGGTCAGCACAACACACTTCGTGTCTGTGATGATATCGGGAAATGCAGTTGAACTTACTCGATTGATAAAAAAAAGTACGTTGGAAATTACACAATAACATAAAAAAAAAGATTTATATTCACTTATGATAAAGCTGGGAAACTGATCTACACATGTATTTTTTTCCAATTTAAGATGATAAAACTTTAATTCTAAAGATTTGTGCACCTTCTTTTGCATTTAAACCAATCTTATAAGCGGATAAACGTATTCAATAGTAACTTTCTATAATATCAACTTTGCTCGATAAATTCAGGGGTATGATAAAATCAAAACTCTGAATAGCATACAGTAAATGTTTGGTATTATTGAAATTGCGGTAAGGAAAACTACATAACAGGCAGCTGAGATGTGTGTCTTCAACACAACCGTCATCGAAAAATGTTCACAAGAAACATGATGGTGTCAGAATAGAACATTTAAAATGGAAGTAACTAAAATCGAAGTCATTACTATATGGATAAAAAACAGTATGAATAGGATCAACAGAAAGAGAGACATTGACAAACAAACAATAACTGCGTCAAACAATCAAGCACCGGAATGAAGTTAATTAAATCGACATCACAACAAACATCAATACTTGTAATCCATGCGCAGTCTAGATAGACAAGAGTTTTCATGTTCTTATTTAGACAGCGGTTTATTGACAAATAATCAGATTTTGTCATCATACGTGTTATTGTTCCCCTCTTTATCTTCCAAGCTTTGATTTATATAGATTTTGTCTATTCTAAATAGATTTTCCTCTTCCACTCGATGACGGTTGATTCGGTACTTACCTTTGGGTCATTAGCGAGGTTTTCTCACTCATTTGGTTAGTTTGACGTCATTTTAAATGCCTGTCTCAGCTTGCAAGTTCATGTCAGTGATGACTTTTTGATGAGGTTATTGTTTGCTTGTTAACATTCTTTGTTATGTTGATCCTTCTTATTGTTTGCTTGTTTACATCCTTTGTTCTGTTGATCTTTCTTCTTGTTTGTTTGTTAACATCCTTTGTTCTGTTGATCCTTCTTCTTGTTTGCTTGTTAACATCCTTTGTTCTGTTGATCCTTCTTTTTTTTTGCTTGTTAACATCCTTTGTTCTGTTGATCCTCCTTCTTGTTTGCTTGTAAACATCCTTTGTTCTGTTGATCCTTCTTCTTGTTTGCTTGTTAACATCCTTTGTTCTGTTGATCCTTCTTCTTGTTTGCTTGTTAACATCCTTTGTTCTGTTGATCCTTCTTCTTCTTTGCTTGTTAACTTCCTTTGTTCTGTTGATCCTTCTTCTTGTTTGCTTGTTAACATCCTTTGTTCTGTTGATCCTTCTTCTTTTCCTTTGTTCTGTTGATGCTTCTTCTTGTTTGCATGTTAACATCCTTTGTTCTGTTGATCCTCCTTCTTGATCCTATATATACACATGGAAAAAGTTAAGCACCCCCAGAAATTTTACAAAGAATGACAACACAAGTGATATCCACTGGTGTGTCCAATTTTTTTTCTATCTTTCAAAATTTCAGAAACTTCATACATGGAGTGCTAATCTTCCAGGTGTATTTATATATATTCAAAATGGGAGAATTTAATTTACTAAATGAACGAATTTCTAACAAAACGCCGGAATGTTGAAAGCAACAGCTTAGAAACCAGATGGAAATCTTATTAAAATAGTCGGCAGTGTATATATATATATGTAAACCTTTGTCGATATATTAATCATCCTCACAACACAAGTAAACACTGATTGTACAGATGAATTTAAATAAACCACAGCATTCAGAACGCTTGGCAGTGATATATAGTACATCCACGTTGTCTCGACATATTTGCTACTCCTTTTCGCGGAGTGTGACATTAAGGACTATAAAAAGGTCAAAGTTTGATTAAATCTGGCTTAACCTCTAATTTAAAAATGATACGGCATGTAAAACAATCACGTTATAACCTCTAACACATAGTCCGCGTGTGCGTGACGCTATGAAGGTTCAACCTTTCCAAGCTTGATGTATTTAAGTTGTCTACTCCGATATGGCTAGTTAATTCATAACTAAAACTCATGTCTGCTTCATATTACTTCCTGGAGTTCATAACAGGTAACCATTGTGTACATGCAAATGCAAACCTTTAAATATTTGTCATGATATTTGGTCCCGATGGATTTTTATGGATATTTTCATCGTACTTTAAAGGTCATACCGTGTGTGATATCTGTTATTTATGTTGTGTTTTCTCTCAGGGATTGATTCTAATATTATAACTGTTATATATAATTTATCAGTTCCTCTTTGAATTAAAATCTACTAGATCTATATTTCTAACAAAAATAACGTATGCCCGTTCAGATTTTCTGTTGCGGCATCTTAGTGCGCCCGCCCCCTAGCTGAAATCCTGGATCCGCCCATGGACTTCATTATCCACTCCCTGAAAAAATCTTCCCATTTTGATTGATTTTTTTAGTATTTGAAAACAGTTTAAGGATTTACAATGTATATACAAGGCATCTCTTTTGACGAAGACTGATTATGCAAATAGCTACATTCGAGTGAAGTCAAGCTAATCTTAACTAGACCGCACATCTGTCAAGAGAACTGATATGCCTTAGTTAACATCGAACTGACCTCTTATCTGTAAAAGTAACAGATATAGGACCCTTTGTTAACATCGAACTGACCTCTTATCTGTCAAAGTAACAGATATAGGCCCCTTTGTTAACATCGAACTGACGTCTTATCTGTCAAAGTAACCGATATAGGACCCTTTGTTAACAACGAACTGACTTCTTATCTGTCAAAGTAACCGATATAGGACCCTTTGTTAACATCGAACTGACCTCTTATCTGTCAAAGTAACATATATAGGACCCTTTGTTAACATCGAACTGACCTCTTATCTGTCAAAGTAACTGATATAGGAACCTTTGTTAACATCGAACTGACCTCCCATCTGCCCTGTACATATATTTATCTGGGTTATTTGAATTGACGTTCCAACCTGTTATCAAACCCTCAAGTCTAATGACTGTTTAACAAAGGTGATTGTGTTGCGATGGAGCAAGGTTTCGACTATCTGTCAGATTAAATTTATGTCTGATATTTTAATATACATTTAGTTGACCAAATATGATTTTGTTAGATAATATAGTTTGTTTTGACATACATTTGTATATAGAGTGACTGCAAATATTTTGCATTCTTAAGCACAAAAATTAATCATTTTTTGAAACTTTACATGCAAACCCTCATGCCATACTTCACTATGTTCATAGGCACTATTCTCAAAACCTTCACAAAATACAAAAATGATGATCAACTCTAAGTTTTGTTTGGTAGCCTGAATTTTAGACACCAACTGCATATCAACTTTTTGTTCATAATACTATTTACAATACTGCATCCACAGCATCCTCTAGTCGAATAAGCAAAATCAACGAACCCTCCTCCTCGCAGGGAAGCTTTGTTCCTACAACTGAAGCAGGTTCACAAGCCAGTCATATGTCCCCAACAACCGTGGAAGCAGCAGGAAATCCACCAGAGTCGTTAAAAAATTCATTATCACAGTTAGAGCAGTTATTGGCGTCTCTGAGTCAGACAGGAAATGAATTTGCCCCAGCAGCAACATCAAACCAATCACCAGGTGGCGCTGACAGTGGAATAAAGAATAAAGAAGCGGTTAGTGCACTGCTTGAGACCATTCTCAGCGGTGCATCACAAAATGACATGAGAGCTCTAAATCAGGCTACAATGGATGCTGGAAACTCCCTCAAAGAGGTCCAAGCACCAACTGTTAAACAACAACAAAGTCCCGAAATTAGGAAAGGTATGTTTTGGCTATTTCTTACTGAGTACTTCCCTGTGTGTATATTAATTGCAGGTAGTTTCTCAAGTTTGAGTTTAATCATGTTGTGTTATCCTTTGGGAATTACTTTCCATACTATATCTTGAAATAACAATTCTAATATGCTTTTAAAATATTTGCTCAAATCAAAATACCTATACGCAAAGAGTTGTGATGTAAGATGAAATAGTTCTTTTTATTTAAGTTGACAATTGGTCGGATTACAAGGGTAACAGGAACAGTTCTTTGGTATTCTTGAAACATTGTAACAAGTGACATGCATTAACAAATAGTAATTTTTACTTACTTTTTTATTTATGTTATCTTTTTCATTAATTAAACCTGAAGCTGGTGCATCTTCACAAAGCTACCAAATTTAAAAAGTAACGCAATTTATAAATCGGGGCGAATGATGAGACGTTTCTGAAACTTATGATAATGCAAAATTTACAAGTGTATTCAATTAGATGCTTAGGAATTATGACGTCGGTGTTAGAGTGAGAGTATATGACGTGCATTGATACGAAATTAGCATGTGTAGAGTCGTCTTCATGTGGGTACATACCTCGGTCGCCATTTGTATGGTGTAAACTTTTCCGGGAATGATCACGTGGTAACTTTTTTCGACTGCATACTAATGAGGAAAAATGGCCGATCAGGAGGCGGGTCTTCATGAATATTTCAAAATTTCGCTGGCTTGAAACCTGGTATCTAACTTATCAAACAGAAAACTTCATTTTATGGCAGATCATCTAAATTTAGTGTTATTATACATATTTTGTAATATTTTAGTAAATGTTTTTATCTCAGCGGAATGCATAAATCACTTTCAGTGTTTCATTTTGTTTTTTTTTAACAAAATAAAAACGACAGTAAAAGATAAAACACTGAATACATCATTATTGATTAAGTGAAAAAATACCAAGTAGTTTCACTTCGAATTCGTTCTGGTAGACTGGGGTGGGTTCGAATCCCGGTAGCGTCAAAACCCAAAACGTTTAAATTAGGTATTCGCTCCCAGCTAAGCGCTCATCATTTCTAGGTAGGATAAGGACTGGTTGGCTCGATGCCAGGATAATGTGACCGAGTGAAGTATCATATCAATGTGTCTGCGGAGTGATATTTCAGCGAGACATCACTGTGTAGACGCCATAAGTGCGCACTGTCACAAGCAGATACCGTCTCGATATGACCAATATGTGAGTTAAAGGAACGTAAAACCACAATAAAGCAAACAAACATACATTCCTTGATCATCAGTCCCTCTGATTTAGAGTCATCATTCCTAACTTAAAAATAAACCGTTTTGTCAGAGTTGAAAAATTATAATTGACGATTGCCAGAGGCAATTCAGAGTCATGCTTGCATATTTATCGCCACAAATTTAAGCTGTACACGCACATGGGCAAATCTGCCAATTCAGCACCGTGCGAAATGTTATGCAAGAACTCTTAAAATATACTTCCGAAGTGCTTGCAGGGGTCACGTTAGTGTGTGTATAGGGGTGATCAAAATAGGTACACTTTTCTAGATCAATGTGTCTATAGCTTTATATTGATATTAGTCAATGACAGTCATTTTGCACAGCTATAAAAAACAATTAAAAAAAAATCATTTCATTAAAACATGTTTAAAGACATTAACATAATTCATACTGTAAATTTAGAAAATTAGGGATCCGACCTTCTCCATATGCATAAATTAGTGAATGTAGGAACTATCTCTAAGGACATACTCGTGCAGTTTGTTTTAATGCACGATTTGTTCACTTTAAAACTTCACTATAGCTTTACATTGATATGGGTCAATGACAGTAATTTTGCACAGGTAAATAAAACAATAAGAAAAAAAAGTTTTATCAAACAACAGTATGAATAGGATCAACAGAACGAGAGGCATTGACAAACAAACAATAACTGCGTCAAACAATGAAGCA